>JAOEGS010012255.1:0-29934 GCA_025447755.1 Corythornis vintsioides | reverse complement strand
AAATAATTGATAAATTTTAAAATACTGATTCAAAACTTGAAGGGTGCATATCAAGAGACAAATGTTTTGTGCAAAACATGAATAAGACTTTACATTAAAAATTAGTCAGAACATTACAAACATCTAGAAGTACAATCATTGCCCATGAAATTGGTCACACATCATAAAAGCAGCCTGATAGTGGCAGAACTGATACAGATTTATTAGAGCTGCTCCCAGAGTATTTTCTCAAACACCCTGCTTATTCCTGTCTAAGGGCTTCTGTATCCTAACAGATTCAGAGAAATAAGTCAGATTTTTTTTGGTAATCAAAATAAACCACACGAACTCAGTTACCTAACATAAGTAGTTTAATTTCATTTTTACTGATACTGGGAAATATGTAATTTGTTCACAGTGTATATCCATCCTTCCCCTGTCAACATCTCTAACCTGTTTGCACAGATTAGCTCATCTAGAAAACTACTGTAAAACAAATTAAATCCCATTTTCTCTAGGAGTTTTTACATTCCTATTTTTTTTAGACTGTTTTGTAACAAATATCACTCATCTTTTTTATCATTAGTTAGAAAGTGAATATACACACCACTAATGATGCTCCATAATAATGTGAAACAAATCGGAGTGTCTTGCATATTATTTTCCTCATTTCAGAGTCAAACTCCTGAAAAAAAGTTAATATTGGACCATACACATAAGAAACAAAACCCAAAACATTACAGCTAGAACTTTTCATTTTTTGTGTAAGTGGCAATGCACTTAGACTCCAATAAATGAGGCTTTCAGCTGTCAGCCTAATTATATCTTAAGACAGAATCAGTAACTACCTACTCTGAAAAGAAATGTCACAATTTTCCTTTGTTTTTTGGTTGTGGTTTTTTTTTTTTACAGACTGTGCCTAATTCAGGCAGTATGTTAGTCCAGAAAAAAAGTTTTTTAACTTGGAATATATATTCAATATTCAATTAATTTGTTGAATTTTGTTTAAAATTTTTAGAAGTAGAATGACTGTATTAAAAGAATATTTTTTTTTTTTTCATGAAAATATTTAACTTTCAGTAAACCTTTGGGTATATGTTCTCTAAACTCTAATACCTGCCAGATTTGAAAGCTGCATCAAAACACCTTTTCTTCAGTGTTTCTTTAATGTCAGATTATACACATGGACCTCCCAGGATAAAGTGAGCTAAAACAGTGAAGCCTGCAGGAGTTTGTACATAGACCCAAAAGAATTTAACTGTTATTCTGAGCTTGTTAATGAAAGTCACTGAATCTTCAAGAGCTTATGGCTTAACAATGCCTTAGTATGAAAGAAGGCACATTATCTTATAAATAAAGAATTAAGTAACTCAAAAGAGTCAGACAAGTATTAATACACTGCAATCATCCAGCAAAGCACAGGCTGCCTGGAAAGAAAACAACCCCAAAATCAGACATACTGTTCTAATTTCTCAAGATCAAGTGCTGCTGGAAAACTGAGCATGCATTTGTTTGGATTTTTACCATCCTGGGGGAGAATCCAGCACTGCTACAGCATTTCTTTCCTCCACTAAAAGATGCAATTATTCACTTGCCTCTCAAAACTTTAGAAGTACTTAAAACAAAAAAGTTCCAGACTGCCATCATAGTTTATTTATGCTGCCACAGCTACCAAAAAATCTGAGCAGCTGATTTCAGAGACTCCCCAATTCTACTGCCATAAACTTACAGCTGCTGCCGGAGGGGACACATGGAGCTGGATTTCCCTCATTAGGAAAGAAAGTAATCAACATGATGTTTTCTTGCTTCCCTGTTTGGTCTGTAGCAACTTCTATCTCAGCATTTTGCAAGCACTTCTCACAAGCAATCAGTCTGAGAGTGTTTTAGGAAGGACTGTCAGTGTGCCTTCCAGAATGCTGGTGGAGGGAAGGTTTTTTTTGTGGTGGAAGGCTGACTGGCTGCACTTGTGTTTCAGTGATTATTATTATATTACCAAGATTTTAGTAGATACAATCTTTAACAGGTATCTTTTAATTATGAAAAGAAAAAGAATTATTACTTACATTAAAAATATCATATTTGCTTCCAATTATCACCAAGGGTATTGGAAAAGGGTCTACTAACTCATAATCCTGTTAAAACAGGCACACAACAGTTAAGCAGTGCAAGCAAACTGTGGAAGGTTGCAACTGTTAAAACAACCAAAAAGGGTTAAAATTCACAAAAGACAAGCTCTATTTTTTCAAAATCTTATGTAAATAAACTTAATGCAATATCCATATTCTATATTTTTTTTTTACTTGCTTTAGAAATGCTCCCTCTGAGCAGAGTACTTACTGGGGAAAAAAAAAGGGGCTCTTACACTGCATCTCTTTCACCAACATTAGATGGGAGTGGAAGAGAGGAAAAAACCTCATATATTCACAGAACAACTGCCAGACAGGATTAGTACAATTGGCTTTTTGCCACATTCCCCCTCCTTGCATCCCATCCAAAGTAACACACACAAAAGCTGAGAAAAAAATAACTGTTTTCTTCTGTCACTCATCTGTCCTCTGTGCATTACATTTTCCAAAGTCTTCAATATTTAATGTCATTTGCAAATGTTTGATATCAGTAGGAAGACCTACCAACCATGGAAAGCAGATCAGTACCAATGGATGAAACCAGCTCTGGGGGTGTAGATTTAACTGCTTAATAGGGAACTGGATAAAAGTTTTAATAAGTAGATGACAGTGATTCTGAAGTTATCAGGGAGGTTTTCCATATGAAATGAGACAATGCCCTCGTGTGTTCATGCAGTGACTTAGTCGACTGAAGTGATGCAGCAGAGAGAGGTTGACCTCATTGTTCCCTTCTGAAACCATTTTTTCACATGCTCAAAAAAATATTGGTCATAATTAATAGTTAAAAAAATAGGGTTCGATATGCCAGTTTTAATGTTTCTGATGATATGTTGATTTTTTTTTTAATTAATTTTTAACTACAGACTACTTTAGGTGCATCCAGCCTTTTTAAACAAAGCCTGCAACTGATATGGTTTACCATCACAGCCAGTCATTTTTTTATCCAGGCAAACAGAATACGTCTAATCCTTAAAAAAATAAATAATCCTCCAAGATTTCTGTTTATCATGAAGATATGTTTAGCTATAAAAAGGTAAAAATCTATGCAAACTGTCATTCAATTTTACTATATAATTTAATAATTTTAAGTAACTTTTTTGAACACTGATGAAATTAAGAGAACCAAGGAGTAACATAACGTTTTGTTTGCATCCTTTCTGGTTTTGATAATTAAGGCAGAATAGAAATTCAAGCTTAGAAGGTATAATTGTGTTCCCTACAGGGTGAGTACAAGAAGTCTTTTTAACAATTAATAGCATTATTTTATTTATTAAAAAAGCTTGCCATTTCTGATATGCAAGCCCTACACGCTGTGGTCATGATTTATGTTCTTTTTGTGGATTACTTTCCCTAAAAAAAAAGCAAAATCATAATCCAGCAGGTGTCAAACATTATACTTGCAATCTACACAGGGTTGCCTATGTCTCATCAATGTGAAGTTCCCTGTACATTTTTGATCTAAGCATTTGCTGCATTGCATCATTTTATAGAAGCTGCAGTAACTCCATTTATGTGGCAAGTCTCTGAATTGTTGAGTACTTATTTATGCCTTAGATACACACAACATTTGCAGAGGTTTAATGCACAATGACTTTTCATTTCTATTGCACATAATCTAGTTTAGCTTTGCCAGGGATTTAGTTAGCAATTATGTTTCAAGGGCTGATGTTAACATTTCTGAAACTTTATAATTTAATTAGTTGTCAGATTATCAAAAGGCATTGAGTTTGTGATAGACATTTAAATAAATGCAAAGTATATAGTCATGTTGATGGCTGTTATAACTATATTCTTCCATTAAATTTGTACCTTCAGCGAGTCTCTTGCTGGATGACTTTTGTACATTCTAGTTTTCATCTTCATTTTAAAAAGATGAGGGGGGAGAAACAAACTGCTGCTCTAAAACTATTTCTTTTGACTGGTGTAACATGCCATAACAATCACATTAGATATCTAACAAAAAGATATAAGAAACCTTCTTTCCTTGTTTCTGCTCTTATTGAATTTTTATTAAATTGCTATAATTTTCCAGTGAACAGGTTCATCTACATCAAATGGATTTTCAGTCATGCATAAAAATCTAAAAGAGTTGTTTATAATTTTCAAAAGCATTATCTTTAACTGTATAAAGGCCTGTGACATCTGGAGAAAATATTAGAAGTAACTTACTGGATGATCCCTCTGCAGATTGTTCTGCATTCTCTGTTTAATTTCAGCAGCTACTTCACGATCTGTCTTCTCTAGTTTGGTTAGAATTTTGTTCACGTGGTTCCTGGTGACCTGCAGAAGTTTCTCCATAGTAGTCCAGAGTTCATTAGGTTTGGACAGATCCAGTACAAGAACTACAGCAAATGACCTGTTAAAATGGCATTCTTTGATCAAATCTTTAGCAAGATGGATTTTAAGGAGCTTGAAGAAACCTTCCAGGTGTTTCTTGTTTGGAACTATTACTTTGGCAACTTTCCATCAGAGGTTTTGGGGTACAGATAAAACTTTAGTCTCTGAAGACCTTGTTTCAAAGCAGTAAAATATGCAAATATTCTGACACCACTTAGCTCCTTCTTGTGTGACTGGGCACTTCTACCAGCTCCTAACTCTACAATTCCAGCCAAAGCAAATGTAGTCAACTGTGAGGATCCTTATAACTGTTAATTAATCTATGTTGGCATACAGAAATAGGAAGAAAGATTTTACTTTTCGTAGGGCCCTAAGTTGCTTTTTTTTTGTTATTTCACTGAACATAAAGATACTGTCTTATCTTCTTCTGCATTTCTTGTTCTATCTACTTAAGGCCAACCTATTTCCTTCATGTTATCACTTTCTCTTGTTGCTGGAGATTCCTATGAACCTGACTTATTAAAAGAGAGCTGTGCAAAGAAAGATCAAAGTATAAGTAGCATTACAGTGATTTTTAGAAAAAAATCATAAATGTTCTTATATTTTGAAAGCGTGTTCTATAATATAAGAGCCAGAGATTTACTTATATATAAGGAAAAGCTGAAATTAACATTGGAACTGTAATATTAATCACTTACTTTATGTTGTTGCTGGAGATTGGTATTCGAATCAATTCCATTAATGAGGTTCCACCACCTAGTTCCCAAAAATGAGCTATATCTTTAGGCTGTAAAAGAGGTTTTTTTATGTTAGAAACATGTGCTTCCATACAATCATGGGACTGGCTTTTCATGCAAGTGACTCAGGAAAAGAACATGTATCATTTCACTAGTATTTTCTGAAAAACCAAATAAAAACCCCCCTTTGTTCAAGAAATCCCATAGAACACAAAAGACTGAGCTAAAAGACTAGGGTAAGGTAAAAGTCAGGAAAAAGCATGATTAATGATAAACAAAACAAGCAAAAAAATCAGGTTCTTCCTCTCATTTTGTTTATTAAAGACTAAAGCTTTTAAAGTTTTAAAGAAGTTTTGAAAGTAATTAGTAAATAAAGCTACCTAATTAAATGAAATTATAATAAAAATACCCATTTTGTTTCAGAAACAGGCTAAACCCCCTAAGATTCTCATACATAAATATAAAGCACATATTTTTATATGCATGTATCCCTATATATAAAGGTATGATAAACTATATTTTCTGGATACTCACTGCATTGTGTCTCCTTGCCCTTCTTCCAAAAGTGTATTCCAAGGCTAATGTTGGCTTTGGAGTCTCTTCCCTACACAAAGGAAAGAAATAATTTCATTTTGCCAAGATCCTCTAAATAAAGAAACTTAATAAGTTACTAAATTATATTTATTGTTCAGAATTTTGCTCAGAAACTGCAGTACAGAGAAGACACTTTAAGACAACAGATCTGTTACTGAAAACAGGAGATGTAGCAGCATCCAACCATAATATATTCATATATATTATGAAATAAATTATATAATTATATACATTTTTATTTTTAAAATGTAACACATACCTCTCGAGACACCTCAGTATAATCGTGGTCTTTCCCTGGAAATTAAAAACAAAGAAGAAACCTACTATACTGTCATTAAAGCATGAAAGTTGTATTGCTAAAGGAAACTCAGTCACTTCATTTGCCAATAATAAAGTGCCAGAAAAGTGTAAACTCCCATAATTTGTTTGTAGCCTTATAGTGGAAACTGAACTGCCAACTTTCTGTCAGAATCAAGTTACACTACCATTATTGTAATTATAAACTAACAGAGAGGACAAACACAGTAACAGGAAGAGTAGAATGAGGCATTAGTGATCAATCTGGCCAACTCTGAACTGCTTAACAGTTTTTAATTAATAATAATACAATTATGTAATGTTTGGTTTCCACTGGAATTAATTATTGAGGAGTTGGAAATAAAAAGGATGCTTAAAATACAAATAGCCATAAAGAAATAGGTCTCTGTTGGAATTCAGACACAAGCACCACACCACATGAAGGGGATAGCACTAATACAATTTACTCCTGTGTCCTTCCCTAGGACAAAAAAATCACTGAATTTCAGGTAAATCTAAAAAGTCATTGTATTTTCATAAAAAAAAGGTACTTTAAAAATGGTTAATGAAGAGGTGGCACATATACCAGTCCTTCTAATATAAAAAATGTTTTATTATATGACTAAAAAAGGCAAATATTTCCTTACTTATTTGACAAATGAATGCTGACAGAAGAAAAATATGAAATTACTAATGACCCAACACGGGACAATGAGTTAAAACAACCTTAGTCATGTGGAATCATGAGTTTGGCATCACTGATCGGGTATGCTCATAAATACTAACACAATTCATAGCAGAATGTCAGGCCTTTATCTACAACAAAACTGGTAACAATGCATTTAAATTGGATTGTTACCACTTGAACCTTTAGAAGGGGAAATTTGACATGTCAAAGAATTAAAAAGTTGCATTATTTCCAGCAGTTACTTCTAGAAAAATTAAGACAAGCCTCAAAGAATGAGCCCATCATTGATAGAATTGTTGAAGTTTTGACTCTCCAAACCATAATAACATGGAGCTTCTGACCTGTAATTGTGTGTAACTGACCCACACTCTCTGGAATGGCTCCTCTGCAGAATCAGAGCATGACATATTTTGTCTCTAGAAGAATTTAGTGAAAATATTTTCCCTGACACAAACTATGTCTGACAATCACAGAGTTCTACAATATTTAGTTACCGCATTTTTGTTTCCCAGAAACAATATTGATTTTTCCCAAACTTCCACATGCATCCCATCATCATCAGGGTTTTCCCTCTTCTCCACTTCAGCTATAGCAAGATCCCATAAAGTATCACTGGTTGGAGAAACAGAAAAGAGTGTCATTAGAGAAATAAACAACAGCCCCTAGACCATAATTCCTGAAAATAAATGGATGAACGAAGGGCATCACAGTTTATTAGTAGTAATTACTATTAATTCATATCACATGCCCTCTGCACTTGTAAAAGTTAAACAGAATTCTTCAGCTCACCCTAACTGAATAAGCAAGCAGCACTGCGCGGCGGGACGCTTTGTACCCGGGGCATTTAAAACACATTGAGAAGGTTTTCTGTTTTCACAGCCTTTCTCTGCAGCCGCTTATGCGGGCGCTGGCTCGGTCACGGGTCAGGGGGCTCGGCGAGGCTCAGACCTGCCCCCGCTGCCCCGGGGAAGCTGCTGTGCAGTGCAGCGAGCGCTTCTCAGCCTCCCCCACGGCCACCTGGGGGCTACTCCGCCCTCCCGCTTGGCTTGGGGGGGGTCCCTAATGAGCAAGCGGCGGCTCTGACAGCCCCCCGGCCGCCAGCTTCCCCACACGGCAGCGGGGCGAACTCCCCGAGCGCGGGCGAGGCTCCGCGTTACCTGGCCTTGGGCATCGCTCCTCGGGGCCCGGGCCTGGCTCCTGGACGTCATAGGAGCCGCGCAGGCCAGGCCGGGAGGCGGAGTTTGGCGGGGGCGGGGGCGGCAGAAGGGGTCAGAGACCGTTTCGCGGCGGCGCCGTACGGCGGCCTGCCATGGGCCCGCCTCGGATCTCAGCCCGCCCCGGCTCTCGGCGCTGGCGGCGGCTGCTGGAAGCGCTGCTGCCTCCCGAGCCCTCCCCTCAGCCGCGTCAGTTCGGCGGCGGCGTGTGCGGGGCGGGAGCTGCCCGGGCGGTGTCCGCTGCCTGGCGGCCTCAGCCATGGCGGGGCGCCGGCCCTCAGGTGAGTGAAGGCCCGCGACGTAGAAATATAGAGCGTTTAGGGCTGGAAGGGGGCTGCAAAGGTCTCTAGTGCAGTCCCCCCTGCAGTGAGCAGGGACACCCTCAACTAGAGCAGGCTGCTCAGAGCCTTGGCCAACCTCACCTGCAATAGCTCCAGGGATGGGGCCCCAACCGCCTCCCTGGGGAGCCTGTGCCACTGATCCACCACCCTCAAGGTCAAGAGCTTCTTCCTGAGATCCAGTCTCATCCTCTAAAAAAGGCTGAGAACAGACCATACTGCTTTGTACAACTACTTGAAGCCGAGTTCCCATCCCTGGAGGTGTTCCAGAGTTGTGTAGATGAAGTGTTAAGGGATATTGTTTAGTCAGGGTCTTCTCACTGTTAATGACTGGACTTCATTATCTTAAAGATGTTTTCTTAAAGGCATTTTCCAATCTAGGAGGTAATTTCTATGAGTTTTTACAGTGATCTACTCACTGTCAGAGGTGGCCAGTCTGGTAGATGCTGCAGTGCAAGCCCGAGCTGGGAAGCACAGTGGAAGGGTGTACAATAGTAAGTTGCACTGAAGCCCAATGTGGAAGTGAAATTGGCATTTCCTCTGTTGTAAGTTTCACCTTAGTCACTTTCATGTCCTTTGCGCTATGAAACTGTAAAAGTATACTTTTTTCTTCCTAATTCATTGTTACTGAGTCACTAAGTCACTAATCACTGTAGTTAAAATTAAATCAATTGCACTAAGCTGTATGACTAAAGCTCTGCTTAAAGTTTTAAGTGGTGCATTCCTTTATGCAAAGATATTTTTTTCCCTTCAGAAAATAATAAAAAACCCTATGTAAGCATGACAAGGAATTCAACACCATGTACCTACCAGCCTTCTTTTATAGGGAAATCTATGCCTCTATTTTAAATTTAAATACAAGCCAAATCTAAATCTAAACACAAAACACCTGTTTTGTGGATTGTATTAAAACCTCAAAAGCTTAATTTGCCTGCTGTACAATGGCAGTAAACAGGTTGTGCTTGTTTTAGAAATGAGCAGTTTGCTTACTAATATTACTGCAAAAAAATTTACAAGGTGATGTTAAAATAATATATTGATTTATGCTGCATTCCAGATATTTTCAAACAATGTGGTTGAAAGTATACAGAAAGTTACCCGTGATCTTTCCATGATTATCAGGCTGAGATTCATTGACCCTTTATGGTGGATACTGACCACTAACTCAGAGCAAGCTGAAAAGATGTTCTGAAGTTTAGGGTGAAATGTGAAGTCTCATTGCATGTGCTAACACATTAATCTCACCCCGAGAATATTTTTGCAACCTAGGTTTGGCAAGACTTGAGCATGGAAAAGTTATTCAGCATCAGTCCCAGCAGCAACTGCTTATTGGACATCTCCCATCTCACTGTCACTGCTGAAGATTCAGAGGTGAGAAAAGTCTAATTCTTACCTGGGCTTTAGTCACAGATTAGGCAGCATGATGAGAGTTGTTTTGGTGGCTCACTCAGGGTTAAGACACAAAAGTGGATCACTCACAAAACAGACTGGGTGGAGAAGGCACATCAGGTTATCTTGCCTGGACTCTGAAATGTTCAGCTTTGTTGTTTACATCGTGTGGTATCCTTTAAGTAGCTCTAGAGCTAGATTGTCATGGAGCAGTGAGACTTGTGTAGCTGTGTTTGGAACTGTATTGTTTACCTAAAAGACTTTACTTGCTGACTATTAACTTGAAGGGAAGTGTCTGCTTGCAGAGGTCAGTATCACTACAAAAACTTCACTTGTGCTTAAATCACAATCCTAGAAAAAACCCCCACTTCATTATTTCATGTAGTACTGTGATAGTAACTGTGATTCTTAGCCCATTTATTTCATAAACATTAACACAGCATTTTTAGTAGTGTTAATGGTGACCTATGAGCAGTAAGTGGTAATAAGTCTGGAAAGTACTGCCAAAAAAACAAGGCAACTAATGCTTGGATTGCTACTGGCATTATGAAGTAAAGCTATAATGCAAAAAAGCTTAATAGCAGAAGGCAAAGCAATGTTTAGAGTTACCTATGGCAGGAAGGCCATACTGCACTTCATGGATTGCACACTGCTTTGTAAACAGCTGTCTGTAAGGCTATGTGAATGAAAATGGTTTCAAAGTCTCAAGATTTGCACATCAGCTGTTTGGATGATGTGTCATTTTATCAAACTTAACAGAGATTTTAAAAGCCACAAGAACAAGCTCTCTAGCAAAATGCTCCACTTTGGATTATTTTTTTTTTTGCCTCTGACCAGAACTTGATCTGCCTCATTCATTTAAAACTGGACAATTAGGAATTATTGGTTGTGGTATTCTAGGTTGACAGTTATTGCAATTTCCTGATGACACAAACACTTTTGTATTTGTAAATTTAAGTTTCTACTCATCATGTTTGAAAAGCTTTACACTACAACTCAAACAGTAGCATGTTGGAATTGGAAAACACACTGACCTCAATCTCTGCAAGTTAACTACTGCTAATTGAAAAGGGCAGTTAACACCTAACTAATTTCACCCTGGTATCTCCATGACTTCACATGGGGTGCTGCACAAAAAGATGCTGAGGTCTCTTGGGGCTCCCAATATGCTTTCCTTGATGGGGGCCACAGACTGGCAGCCTACTAGGAGGGTGGCCTCCTGCTGCTGGCCCTGCCTCCTTGACAGAGAGGGATCTAGTGCCACAACTACCACTATATGGTGAAAGTGAACTTCAGGAAGCTCTTTGTACATTGCAGCTGTGAAAGCATCAAGATACAGTATCTTTGGTAGTTGGAAATTTACAAGACAAAATCACTCACCCCTTGTATCCTTCATAAAGTAGTGCTGCAGTCCTGCAGACTTAAGGAGCTGTGGCAGGACTTTGAGAGCTTCCAGAAGAAAGGCATTTATCAAGACAGCTTCCCAGTCTATCTTCCCATGTTGTGAGAGCATGTTCTTTTCACAGCCTGTATTTCCTTCCCATCTATTCTAGTTCTGCTTCAGGAGGACACTCCCTACCCTTCAGAAGGGGCAACCAGCTGAAAATTCCTTCTCCTCATAGAATCATAACGGTTGGGAAGGACCTCTAGGAACAACCTGCATCCTAACATCTCTCTCCCCACTAGACCACAGCCTCCACTGCTACATCTACTCATTTTTTAAACACCTTCAGAGATGTTGATTCTACCACCTGCCTGGGCTGTCCATTCCAGTGCCTAACTACTCCCTCAGTAAACAATTTCTTCCTAATATCCAATCTAAACCTCCCCCAACACAACTTGAGGCCATTTCTTCTCATTCTATCATTAGTAATTTGTGAGAAGAGACCAACACCAGCCTCCCTACAACCTCAGTGGCAGATCATGAACAGACTCCACCAGATGGTGCAGTAAAAATTCCACTCAGGAGTCACTACAACCCACCAACAAGCAACCACTCCCAAGAATCCTCCTACCTCAAGCAGTGTGATTCCTGGCTCCTCTACCAAGCCCTCAGCTTTCAGCTGCCTGTATTCAAGCTCTGCTCTAATACAGCACACCTGTGTAACCTGGGCCAAGGTCCTGAGAGAACAGCTGTGAGAAATCTCATCTGTGGAAAACCTTATCCACCATCTCCTTTTAGGTAGTTGGAGAGAGCAACAAGGTCTCTGAACAACCCCAGTTCCCTCAGCCTCTCCTCATAAGGAGAGCAAAGTGCTCCTAGGTCCAACAGTGCAAATGCAGCATTATGTCTTCAGTGTGCAAGAATGTTATATTATAATAGGAAATTTATAGACACAAATGAAAAACAAGAAGTACAACTTTTACAAAATCTTATTCTGAAACAATGTATGTACATTATAAATGGATTTTGTATGTCAGATGTCTCCAAGTTTACTCAGAACAGTTCAAGAAATGGCTTTCTGTGTTATTCTCATGTTTTGAAATGAGACATTCTTGCATCTGTATTAGATTATTATTCTGAATTAAAGAAGAAATTAGGTACAGAGTCTTGTTTAACAAAGCTATACTAAATACAGTGCCTGTCCAATTTAGAATGTTCCAAAAGACTGGGGCAGAGAGGGATTATTTAGAAATGTACCAGACCAATGCTGAAGATTTGCCAAGTAAAATAGCTGTACAACAAAGGCTAGAGTGTATCATGAAATATATTTAGAATTTATAATAGCTACATGATGTGCTTATGGTTTTGGTTTTTTTTCTTAAAGAGAAACAATTGCACAAGTCAAACAAGTAGCTTTTTAGTCCTGTGGTGCTTGTACTGCACATAAGGATGGGTGTTGGAAGTGGAAAATGTATTTGGCTGTTTTTATAAACAATTCCTTTTCAAAATACAGGTAGTACAACTCCTAAAATTTTGAAAAGTAGAGATAAGGTGTTGAAAACAGTTTGGTCCCTGAGTAAGTATCTGGAAAAGTACTGAAATCTATATAATTGTTCCCAAGGCCACCTTTCCCCATTGCTGTGAAGAGATAAATTTCTTTCTCAGCTTCAAGCACAAGCCACCACCATCATCATCATTCCAGTTCAGGTCAGGGCTTTAATGAAAGAGCTTCTCCTCTTATATACCATTGAAATGAGTGCAAACCTGTCCACCTTTCTTTTGTTATGGACCTACTTCTGCTCTCTGTCTTGTACATCAAAAAGTTTTCAGTCAGTGTGGAAACACTGGAAAAAGATACAACATCATGATATATAATCCTCTCATAACAAAGTAGGACATTTAGTTGGTCTGTTGTTTGCAAGAAGTGGCTGACTCCCCATTTCCTTCAGTTTCTGTCCACTTTGTGGTGTCAGCAATGCTGGAGCAGAGAGGTGATGAGCAGCTCCTTTCAGCTGATGGAAGTTGTTAATATAGCTGGCAATCAGTAGAGTGATCTCAAGAATCTATAACAGGAACACAGAAAACTCTTTGAAAAATAGTGATGTGTTTTGACTGCTGAAAAAATAGCTAACTTTTTAGCAGGTGACAATCACCATCAACTGGAAAAGTACTTGTACTTTATCAAACACATTAATGATGGGGAGAGAGGAGATGCCTAATAGAGCTTTTCTCTATTGCTCCTTGCAAATAATGTAATGTTATTCCCATCAGTATGCTTGACACTTTGTCTTGCAGTTTTAAATGATTCAAACAAATGGCTGCTTTCACTTCCAGAGAGACTTCTGAAGTCCGAAAAATGATGCTTATAGGAAAAACTTTCTTCAAGTGTTGCCTGAGTTTTGCTAGGAAATACATCGTGCTCAAAGAGCTAAAGACACGGGGTAGAAAAAAGGAATAAAGACTTCTGGAAGATCTTGTTTTTTCTCTTTGCAATCCATACAACCTTGCCTATAAGGGCACAATCTGAGGGAAATCTGAATGTCTGAATTCTGCTCATTGGTATGAAGAGTCGTGTTTTGACCCAAATTGGTATGTGGGATTTGTTATTGTTTCATTAATTGCTCTGACTAACAGCAAGAGACTGAAAAATCTTTGCTTTTAAGAAAAATACAGTGAATCTCCCCAGTAAAGGAAATAATCTAGATGTAGAAAGCACAAAGAGTTTCTTTACCAAAGGTAAAAATAGCCTTGCATTTTTAAGAAGTCACTGATCTTTCAGACCTTGTGTTCTACAATTCCACTGTAGAACACAATTCCTTCTTAAACTATCTATGGTGCTGATCAAGCAAACAGACTGGGTTTTAGGTCCTGCATATCATTCCTGTCCTTAGTAGCCTTCTTTGTCCTGTGAAAAACCTGGAGTATTACAGATGAGGACATGAAAAGGAACACAGAAGTACTGTCACTGTTAGCTCTTGTATTACTAATTGTTTCACTCTATATAACCAGCTGGCAAAAGTCAATAATCCAAGAGTGCTAAAAATAAAGTTGTTTCATCTTACATCTGCTCAGGATTACCCACTAGAAAGAGAAGAAAAGTAGCAGATGGTGGGAAACTCAGGTAATATACCAACCTTTGGTTTTGTCATGGCAAAAAGGTGCTTCTCAGTGGATTTGTCCTTTGTCTGAGCATTATTAACAACCAACATGAAATCATCTTGGTAGCCTCCAAAAGTCATCAAACTCTTGTATGTGTATGTAACTGTCAACCGCTTGAGAAAGAAAATGGACAAAAAATGCAAAGCTGTAAGCAGGACAACTCAGGAAAAACAAATTAAGCCAAATGCTTCTGTAAAAAAGGTAATTATATGTGTATTTTTTTAAAAAAACTGTTGTCAGCCTCTTATGAATCCTGAATTTAGTTGTAAATTTGGGGATGCCTTCATTCAGACCTTCACTATGGATAATTTCCATGGCAGATGTTAAGTCTTGCAAGTTTGTCCCCTTACACAAAGATATTATAAGCAGGTTTCATCTCAAGTGTGTAATCCAATTCACACAAGTCCTGACTGACTTTGAGAGAAGATAATATTATTAATTCTATTTGAAATTGAAGCAGCATCTAAATAAATTAAATGGCACAGTATGAGACAGCTAATGAAATTTAGCTCCAGGACTTCTTTTTGTGCAGAGATGTGATCTGTGTACACGCAAATGAAATTAAAATCTATTATCTTTTTATATGCCTAATGAATCACAGAATAATCATAAGGTTGGAAAAGACCTCCAGGATCATCAAGTCCAGTGCAGAACTGCCATGGCTGGCCCTATGGAGCTCCCTGCACCCTGGCACAGGCTTGTTTCACTCCTTCTCTGAGCAGCTGCTGCTTGCTCCTCGTGGGCTTTATTCTTTAACTGCAGAGAAACAGCTGCAAAGGCCTCTATCAGCACAGTTATGAAGCTGAGATTTTAATTTTCTGATACTCAACATTAGCACTCACTAATAGCTCCAGGGCATTCTGTTTCTTTGCAGGATATACATTAAAGCAGGGAGCTTCTCAGGCTCTCCTTTTCTACACTAATTGCCACGAGCTTTTGCTGTGAAAACTTTTATTGCAAATCAAAGAAAAATCAGTGCCTAAAATGACATAATTAAATAACATTGGGTTATATTACCTACTATTAAACAAAAATAATACAATGAAAATAACAATCTTTTAAAGTAACTACTCTTTGCAGAGTGTATGTATTATGCATAATAATGGGAAATGAAGCTTCCAGGAAATGAAAATTAATGTTATTGTAAGAACTGTAACTATGCATCTCCTGACATCTGAGTGATTAAAATATTAACATTTCATTAAAAGATACAAAAACTGTATCTGATAAACAAAAATAAATTCTGTGCCAAGAATTCATTACTTTTTTTTTTTATTATTAGTGCTACAATAATGCTGATAACATTAAAGCTTTTTGAAAGGAATGCAGTTTTGTTTTAAAAGAAAGACTAGATAACTTCACATGGAAGGCTAATGCCATATTTTATGTAGTATGGTGGCAGATCTCTCCATATACTATTAAAATCTACTTTTTTTTTTTACCAAAATTTGAAATGTCACTTACCATAGAGCTGTAATCTAGGACACTTATGCCATCTTCATGTACAGCAAACCATATGAAGGGCTTCTCAACTGAGGGTGTTGTTAGAGGCTACAAAGAGAAATGTTCTTTAATTTTACTTCAAAATCAGACAATATGCAACTAAATATTAACCACCAGCTACTGCAGAGCTCTCTCCTTCCACACATCTGAGATTTACACTGGGAGGGGACTGATGTAAAGGAGGAAAGCCATGTAGGCAGCCAGTGCTTACCAGAGATTCAATCTGCACATGCATCACAGACTCATTTAAAAGTTTAGTGTTTGCAAAATGTTTTTATATTGAAAAACATCCCCCCTCAGTGAAGTTTCTTACTTTTGCTGCAAAGAGTTTGGCCCCGAAGAAAGGCCATTTTCTGGCCACGGCGAGATAGATGCGCGCGCAGTCTGCAGCGCCGTGCCCCCGCAGAGACATCCACCGTGTGGACAGTCGCTGGCAGAGCTGCCTGTGAAAGGAAACATGTCACTGCCTACTGAAAGGAATTGAAATGCTTCCCCAGAGAGAGCTAATGAGCAAAAAAAAAAAAGCCTCCATCTGTTAAAATGCTAATTTAATACAACTATGGCTTGTACGGGATTAAATAAAACCAACACGTCACTTTAAGATTTTATGCACATGAAAATTCCCAAGTATCTTTTAATTTCTGCAGCATTATTGTTAAACATTGATGTAGCAGTAGCAGCATAAAGATAAAAAGTCGAGGACAGCTTTTAATGTGTCTCTACAGGTAATCAATCTACCTTTATCAGTACTCAACAGCTATGCCAGTTGTCATTCCAGAAATCCATCCAGCTTAGCACATTATCTTTACCTGTGGCTAGTAGTAGATGTGGAAGATAGGGCTTAACACTACTCATTTTTAGTGTATCTTGGTGCTGCTACCAAAAAGGGTATTTTTGATGCATGCTGCATTCACAATGCCACTTTTCTCCTGTAGCCCCATGGTGAACTGGTTCAATAAAAGGATCCTATGGAAAACAAATTTCCTCCCAGAACCCACCCCCCCAAATACCTTTCTAACACACTGACCTGCAGGAATGATTCAACCCAACAGGCACACATCATTAGATGCAGCCCAAGAAAAGCAAGGGGGAATGTGCAGGAAAGGGAGATCTTTCATTGCAGCTTATTATTATTTCTTGTAGTGAATAAAGAGGAAAACATTTCTATCATGCTTATTGGACTTCAAAATTGCTTTGTCATTGACTCTGGATAATTTACTCTGCTGTTCTGCTCTTCATGTTGGTAGGTGTGGATTGAAATGACTTGCAGGTTATTCATATTGAAGTGATACCTTACTAGTAAGTCCACTGTTAACATATTGCCAACTGGACTGGCTGCCAGAGATTGCACACTTGAATTCAGACACTCCCAATGGGTCCTCGTGTCCTTTCCTTACAGCATTTCTGTTGAGGTTGTGCACAGATTGAATTTAAATTTGCTGAACAAGGAAAACAGGCATTTCAAAATCCCTGGGTTTTGTAACACTGTGGAGCAACTTGCACAGCTTCTGCTGGAATGTGTGCTGAGTTATGGTCCTCTGTTTAGCTTAAAAATATACAGAGGAAATGGGTTCTTCTATTTAGTAAAAAAATAAGGTTCAAACACAAGTTTAGGGAAATGTGGCATAAGCTGTACCTAATAAAAATTAAAAACTTCCTTATTCATTCCTAGATTTTTAGAGAATATGCATCACAAAATGCATCTCACCTTAATTGTTCCTCTGAACAACAATGTCTGTATCTCTTAGGGTAGAATCTCTCCAGAACTTGTTTTAATGTTTGATTGGACTTTGACTGGGAAGTGAGTTGCCCTGCTGGAGTTGAGAAAGGTCGTTCAAAATCTCCAATCTCTACCTAAGGAAAAGTCCACAAAGAAGATTATTTTCTGTTATTCCAGAGTAATTTTCTAGCTGGGCATTATGAGCTATTTTTTCTTCTGCTTTAAAAAGTATAAAATGAATATATATTAGTGTATATTTCTCACTGACATAAAAGTCATGCAAGTAATTATATTTTTTATAATTTTGTATTTACCTTGGAAAACCCCCACATATTATAAATCATACCAAAAAAGTACTTACTGGTTTTTCTCTGAGATAGCTAGATTTCCAGCTGACAGAGATGTTTAGATTTATCAACTTTCAAATAACTTTCTCAATAACCTTCCCTTGAGCCTTTATTTTTTTTTTTTTTTAAATAAAACAGATCTTATCAAGAACATTTCTGGTAAAGACATCTTAAGTTTTCTTTCAACAGCTGTTTCTTTGGTCTGTTATCTTGCAGCAGTGAATGCAGAAATGGTCCATGATGACAAGCTATGTCATCAAAGGGGGACTGAGTGTGTAGGTAAAACACTTCTTCTCTGCACTGGTGCCAACAGCAGCATGGGCTGCAAAGCATTTCCACGGCAGTCCAGGGTGAGCCCTACAGAGATTCCTGCACTAGCATGTGTGAAAGCTGGAGGTCACTTGGCTGTCAAGCCACTCGAGCCCAGTTCCTTTATTCAGGTTTTTTCACGTTGAGTCATTAGTGCAGAAGGATTACCTGAGCTAGAAGAGCTGTCAGTTCCATCGCCAGTTCTTTGTTTACAGGGAAAAGCCCATTGACTATTTGATCGTTGGTCTGATAGACCAGCAGCAGCTTCTCTCTCTCTGTCTCCCCGTGGACTTGAACTGAAAAATAAAGCCTACAGAAAAGCCAGAAAGTTATTAAATAAAAAAGATAGGGAAATGCATTAGCCCTGAGGATTAGCAGGATCTGCTCTGAGTGTGACATGTTTACATCAGTGTCAAAACACTTGCACCTCAACCAATGGGCAAATACTTAATTTCAGTCTTCAGAGCTTACTGCTGCTTTTCCTTTTTTTTTTTGGCAGACCTGCTCACCTCTTGAGAACTAGAAAAAAATAGCCATATTAAAAAAAAATTAGTTTAAGAAAAATCAGTTACACCCATTTACTACTTTTGTTGCAAGCTGTGAATCAGCCAGTATTTCTGAGCTGAAGAAACTGCAGAAATTAAAAATCAGAGATGCTTTTTCACAAGGCAGAGATGCTGAACAAACCTGTTTTTGTAAGTCAGACGGACAGTCCTTGTGCCTTCACATTTCCCAGGGTGCTGCTCTTTGGAGGCTTGCTCCCATCTTGAAATAATATCACAGATCTAGAAGGAAAGCAATTGAATCAGCTTTGCCATATATTCCTCTGAAAAGAAATGGTCAACTGATTTTAATATATTTAACATATTACATATGAAGAACATACATAGCTGGAATTTTCAAACTTAATGAAAGATGTTTACTTGCTAAAAGACTTGAAAAATATCTAATACTTTACTAAAGCATAGGTTATATTGCATTTTGCCACTCTACTGCAAATAATTTCATTCTAGCAATAGAGGGAACTAAAGTTTGAATTAAGAACAGTGATAAACCAAACAGTGGAAACTTTCCTAATTATTCTGTATTAAGATAAAGAATCCTTTTTTATCTTTTATTTTTCTTTGGGATCTCCACCCCACTACCAATGACTTTTTGGACCTCAACTGGTCATCTTTGGGAGCTATACCAGAAACATTAACTGAAATCTCAGTGCATGCTGGACTCCAACTCCATTTTAGTTTTAAAGAACTGTGATTAGAAACAGTTTTGGGGTTTTTTTTTTAAACTCAGCTGTTATTTCTGAACAGTATCCATCTCCTAGACAAAGCTTTTAAATATAGTTCACTGAATAAATTTCAGTGGTTGAAAAAGTGAAGGTTTAAAAAATAATCTTTCATTTTATGTGATGAAGAAAAATACCCTAAAGACAGTTTTCAGCCCCAAAAATGCTTTCCTTTAGATTGTCTGAAGAGAGCTCTGTAAAATGCAGATATTTGGTTGTTTTATATGCAGAGCTTATGACAGGCTTTTGTTTACCTTGATGTTTCCTTGAAGACAGTGCTCTATGTCCTTGCCAGAGGGATCATCAGAAAACAGTGCAAATCCTGACTGAGCTGGTTTCCTCATCCCTGTATCCTGGTTCAGTGTGTTCAGAAACTCCTCCACTGTGGTAGAGGCATCAAACCCAACAACCTAAAAGAGCAGCCAAAATGTGTTTTGCTATCAAACTTATAACCCTACCCCTCCTTAAATCTGAGATTTTGAAAGATAATACCTCTAGAATAACAGTGGGAATATAAAACCCATCCCATCCTCTGTAAATACTTTACTGTCATTGGAAATTAGAATTTTCCATAAAGGCTCTGGAAAAGATTTAGGATTTCCACATGGGAAGCCAATTTAATGAAACTTCTTTCCATCCAAAACCTGATTAGTTTCCCAGTAAATGGTACCTTAGTGCATTTTGTTTATGAAATCAAAGTAACTATCAAAACGCTTCCAAATGCTGTGTTTTCAGTTTGGTTTGGTTTCCTTGCACTTGCTACTCTTGGGTTTCTGCTGTAGAACTTCTTTAACACAGAGCAGTCTATTATCTGAACATTCTGTGACAAATGCCACTTCAAACAAGTCTGAACACTTACAAGTCTTTCTCATAGACTACATGCAAACAGGTTTTGTGGTCTACCTGATATATGCCATTCATGAAGTGAACTGGGATGCTGAAGGGCAGGGAGTGGTGGTAGGGGTTCCTTAGGAGGGTGGAAAGGATTTCCATCCTGGAGGGCCTGGCTTCGCGGTCCCCGTTGAGCTGGGTGCGCTCCACGCAGCGCTGGCAGTAGATCGCGTACTTCCCAAACTCACTCCTGGCTCAGAAACAGCAACAAGGCACTTCTCAGGGACTGACTGAGAGTCAGCCACGAGGACATCTCTCTGGGGATGCCAGATGGGAGGATCAGGCAGATTTCACTCTGAGATTTCCAGCACATTTTTCCATGTGGAGTTGTAAAGAGAATTAGTCCGCCGAGATCGACGGGACTGTGCCAAAGCTGAGCACGGATCAGAATGTTTTGTGTCACTGCCACATTGTGGGTTTTGTGGTTTTGCAACACAGAGGCAGAGTTTCACTGCAGAGTGGTTTTCAAAACAAAGGATAACTTTCCCAAGTGATGCAGAGAAAAAGCATAGACTACATTTTAGTAGCACTGGAGCACAATTCTACTCGGATTTATTTTTAAATAGATGTCAAAAGATCTGAATTATTGAAAATAAGGAACTTCAGAAATACTAGTTGACCAGCTGGGTCATGATATTCAGGCTTACCTGGAATCTGCATTCTTCTTTAAATGAAGTTTAAGGAGCCAAAGGAATGGGTGCTGGGGCAGAAAGAGTCCAACGCAGAGAGCCAGGAGCTGCAAGCCCTAGACAAAAGGAAGACATTCACTGTGTTATACCTCTTACAAAGTAAAACTCCCTGCTGTGGCTGCTGGCCAGCACTGCAGCATACTGAGCCAAGCTGAGTAACAGACAGCTGTAAATAGGAATAAAAAAAAACAAAATGCAGAGAAACAGCTGACTATATAAGCATGTCACCTCACTGGAAGGCCAGAATGCTCTTTTGCTGTTTACTCATGTACAGCAAGTTTCTTTGGGGGCTGGAAATGGAAAAAAAAAAATGTTTTGTTTTGTTTTTTTTTACACAGGGTAGTCCCTTTCAGTAAGTAATTATTAAAGTAAGTACTTATGAAATGAATAGTGGGTTACCTGTATTGGTCCTGCCTGGTTTTGTGGATGTCGGCGTCGGGTCTGTTTAATCAGCTGACAACAGATCTCATTCTGAAGTTCAGGATGAGTGAGGCAGATCTGCAAAGCACTTTGGGCCAAAGATACGTGGTAATCAATTGCAGGAGAGTCCACTGCAGCATTTATAAACAACTGGCAGGTCTGGAGATAACATAATAAGCGAGTTAACACACAAAAGGCTCCTACCAATCTTTCATACATTCTGTATGACACAGTTAGCATTGTGCTGTGATTGAAATCACAGTCACTTTACCAATACACTAAGGAAATGCTGCTGGCAAAAAGGGGCCAGAACAGATAAAAAGCAGAGACTTCAGATAAAAACACCTCTTACAAACCATGCATCTCATTCTGGATCTACTGGAGTGAGCTCTAGCAGGAGTTGTAGGTGGTGATAGGTGATTTAAGGACACATTTTACCCCCTCTCTGGGATTTTAAAAGGTGAAAGTGTACTGCTCTCAGTGCAGCCAGTGTAAAATGCTTGTGCAAGTAGTGAGCACAGTGTGGCAGAATAAACTCAGGTAAGAAAATTGCAACTCAGCCATTTGTATCACATCTTGGCTTTCACTGTTTGTTTTTTTTACTGTGGGTTAGTAGCAGCTTTCCTGTTGCCACTACTGTCTTAGGAAAGCCAGGTGTTCAATGTTTGTTGTGCTGTATTAGAAGAAAGCTTACTCTATATAATGGTTGATGCATTTTCAAGATATCAGAAGCAAAACCCTAGAAAAGGCTGGATGCCAAATCTACTTCTAGTCGATGTAAAAATATCTGGATGCACAGGACTAATTTTTATCAGCAGCGGAGTAACAGAAACATGACTTGATCTGTTTCTAAATCAATTCCATACCTGACTTTTAAACTGATTTATGCAATGATTCAGTAAGGGTCATGCTATTAATCTTTTATTTATTTTAGGCAAGAGTCTGTGATCTGAATTAGGTCTGAAATAAATTTCAGAAAGAGATTTCAAAGTAGATATAAATTTATTTTTATCAGAGATGTACATTCTCTTTTAAATGTTCATGTTGCAGGACTATAGAAAATAAGATGGATGTGCTTCTTTAAAGTGCTTCAAACTTTTCAGAGAAAACAAACTGGAAAGTTTGCCTACAAGCTGCAGTGACTGAACATGTGGTTCTTGTCTTGAATTCCTTTCTAGCTCTGAACCACTATGTCAAAATTCCTCACATACTTGATGCTTCAGGGAATTTCATCCTCAGACTTTATAAGTTCTATGGAGAAAGTTCATTTATCCAAGCTCAATGCCTTCCTGCTTGGAATTTCTCTCACAACGTACAGAAAAGGGAACAGAAAGATTTTATTTTGTCTCTGAAACAGAGCCTGGTTATTAATGTTCAGGAGTAGTTTTACTTGGGTGATGAAAGAGAGAGGAGAAAGAAGGTGAATGGCATTGCAGTGTATTCCAGCTCACAGATATCACACCTTTCACTGGGAGAGACAGAAGTTATTGCTGGCACAAAAAAAAATCACAAGAAACCAGGTGTGGCACAGAAGTTATGAACCACTCTGGTTTTTACCTTAAATAATTTAATTGCTTCTGTTTGCAGGGCTTCTGATGGTAGTGTTGTGAGAGGGGAAGCAATTCCTTCTTTGCTGTGGCAAAGGGTAGGATGTCTCCAAATCTGAGAAGCTAAACAGATAAAATACATAGGTTTGAAATGAATTCAGCTCCTAAGTATATTCAGTACATGTGAGAAGATGAGTATGTTAAAACTTACTGGTATCACCTTCCACGTGTAATAATTTGCAGATAAGTTGTTCAAACTCAGATCCAACGTGTACACTGGTGCTTCCAGCTGCAACTGTCAGATGATAAAGCCACGTGTCCTGAAGCAGAAAAACACAGCAGCTCACTCATTCTGCACTGGAAAGAGTGCCTCATTGGGCTTTTGCTCTCAACATGAAACACTACTATGGGCTCCTGTTGAAGCCCAGATGACTCTGCCTTTGTCTGACTACACTTGTCTCACCTTTAAAGCTAGAAAGCTTGGACAGGGCTCTCTTCAGAAGTCTTTTACCCCCCCAAACCATGGCTATTTATCCAGGTATTCTCCCTTTTCTCTACAGAAAGCTAATTTAAGTGTCTTTTTATCACTGACAGATCCTGCTAACCCAGGGATAAGGGCAGAAAGCAAAACAAGGTTTACAAGATTACTTGAGAACAATTAAGCAATAATAATGATAAAGGTTTTAGCCAACCTCTCATTTCTCTTCAGCAGAGCAGTCCTCCCTACTGTTAGTCATCAGTAAAAATGGGAATACTACCCAAAAACTTCTCAGGAAGGCCTGCTACAGGTCTGCCTACAAGTTAGTGTATTGTGTGCTACTGAAACTCAATCAATTAATATATATATTTGTAATAAGATAATATCTATAATAAGATATATCTAATATATGTGAATCTGTGAAATTAAGTCCTTTTCTTACCTTCTCGTGTTTGGATCCTATAAGAAGGTAAGTAGGTCCTTGATCTTTGGGGTGGATAACAACAGTGTAATGTGTTGACAATAAACTGCGACCACTAGCCTCATAGTCTTCATCAGAATCACAGGATCTATCAACTTCTTCAACCTTGGCCTCAAACAGCTTGATTTGCCCAAGAGGAAACTAAAAGGAAATATCAGAAGTGGTGAAAGAGCAAACAGTGCTTCAGTGCACACTGATTTGATAGTTTTTATTCTATGAATAGAAAGAAAAATAGGAAGTTTAATTAACAGTCATTTGTCTGTATTCATTTTCAGTCCTGCCAAGGAACGTCAGCTAAGCCAGAAGTTGCAGACAGCAGGAGGAGACTGGTATGTGCCAAAGTCTGAAAGTGATATTAAAAAAAAAATCTTCTCTAGGTCTGCTTTTGTATCTATTCAACATGATAAATGTGTGTTAAGGTGAGAGAAGTAGTTCTTAAGAGTTTCCAGACCTGGTTCCAACCATTTCCCCAAGTCAAGTGTAGAAATGGAATGACAGTCCTGTTCTTTCAGAGGACAGCAGTGTGTGGCTGCTGTGGCTATGTTGTTTATGTTTTATTTATGTTCAGAAGAGTGTTATTTAATGGTGAGGAAGCCTTGGCTATTGTTTCCATGGTGTTTGTGCTGTCTAGCAATGCTCAGTGATTCAGGAGAAAGAGAGGGATGTTTGTTTCCCTCTGGTGAAAGGATACTTGGGCTTTACAGTAAGGAGCATCTTATTTGTGCTCATTCAAGTGTAAGTTACCTTGAAATAACACCACGAGTGAAAAGCAGGTAAGGCTTCTCAATAACACCCTTTGCAAATTCTGTACTGGATTAGCTGGCAAGTTGGACTCAATTTAGGGTGGTCTTCTTGAGCAGTGATTTGATCAAGTGAGCTGTTAATAATAATAGAGCAGTTCTGAAGAAAACATCACCTAGTGGAGGCTCTTTATTCCACTGCTCTCACTGAAGGTCCATGGGGTGATTTGTATTTTCTGTGGTGCTTTTGAAGCATTCCACTTCTTGAACAAGGTAAGATGCTCAATATTGAGAGATGCCATTATACAAATACATTATACAAATAGTCAATACTGATTTATTCACTAAGTTTAACTAAACATAGCTGGCCAATTTCTTAATTGAATTCCATTTTGAAAGGAGGCCACTTAAGTGCACCCCAGCAGTACTGTGTTAGCCACTGCAGATTGTGTAATTTGTTTTGAACAAATCATTGAACATTAGACATGAATTAGCTTTGGAGAACTTCTCACACATATTCTGCTTACAAAAGCTAAATACTCTAGCTAGCAAATTAGTTTCATTTTTGCTTTAAAAGGGCAGCAGATCTTATTCCAAATGTGAGTGAAATATTCAGAAGACTCCAGCAGAGTTCTTAGCTGCTTCTAAAGGGCATACAAAACCCTGAAATCTTCAACAGTAAAAATGAGTAAATTCAGATACTTGAAACATAGACATTTCTTCATGGGAGTTAATGTTAATGTCTCTCTAAGATGAGCTAGAGATTAATACTCTAGTCATTTGATTTCCCAGCACTGCATTACACTTTTTCTAACATTAATTAAAATAAATATTTTGATGGATGGTTACTGTGATCTTCTTCACATAGTTCTAGAAATGGTTTAATGGAATGTTTTAAAATGCCTAAAAAAGGGTAACAAAGGGAATAACTAGCTTCAGAAAAGACTATGAATTACTGGGTCCAATGTGATTATTCGGTTAGATCTGAAGTAACAAATTAAATTTTCTGTATTTCTTTGAAGTTCTGATTATAATGACTCAGTGGACTGTTACCATTTTGACAAGCTCAGCAATCTTTTTGGTAGAGCTGGGTAATAAGGGTATGAATCAAATATTCACAACCTCAGCAACAGTAACAAGAAATCTTGTGGAACTTTACAAAATCTTCTTCCTGATCCACCTCCATTATAAAGATGCTTCTTGATGATAAAATACAGTGCCTTCAGAGCAAAAGGACAGGAGAAAATGATGACTTGGAAGTTATTTGTCCTGTCTCTGTAGGTAGTTATGACTGGAAATATCAGGACTAACAATATTCAGAAGTGGGAGTGGAGAACTAAAGGTCAGGCTCAATGTGGAAGAATAGGCAAAAATAGACAAAATAGGAATATACTGCCTAGGCCAACTGTACCTTAATAAAGCTGTAACTTACTGTTTAAAGTCTACTTCAGTATGTTATCTTCCATTCACTGAGGAAACAAGTCAGGCACCTACCTTGTCTTCTTGATTACGGAAATAATAGAGAATTTTTCCAACTAGGGTACACCAAACTCTCTTGGAATATCCGTGTTTCACCTGAAATGACAGAACATTAGGAACAAGCACAGCCAGAGAAATGCAGACTGCATTTCACCAGCTCTGAACTTCCATGATGTTTGGAGAAATACCCTGGTTCAAATTCCCTTCCACGTTACCAGACAAGTAACTAAAACTGCATAACTCTATTAAGGGCATTAAAGCACCAGATGCTTGACTAATGCCTGCTAAGACCAGTATGAGCATTTCACTTTGGATCAGGCCTAAATTAGGGGAAGCTAAGGAAATAGAAGCATTAAAAGAGAAAGATGCATTTTTTTACAGTATTATCTTGAAATTATCTGTCACAGTGAGTAATATAGAAAAGCAGAGCACTCCACTGCAATAAGGTAGGTCAATTAGCTACTGCAACATATTGAACTAGGATACCACTGAAGTGCAAATGGAGAACTCAACATAGGAACTAATAAAATAAAAAAAAAAAGAAAAAACAAAAACAAATCAAATTAAACAACCAGAAGAAAACTATTTCCCAGAGCAGATAGGTAGTAGATGGTAGTCCTTTGTTCACATTGTAAAGTACTGTAAACCAAACACGTGTCTGTTTTCTTCCTGTTTATTTTATTGTGGGGCCATTTTCACACAGATATTCTTAAGAAATATGGAATAAAGCAGACTGGGTGAGAAGAGTGTTCCTACCTTTGTAAGCAGTCCTTTCATGGTTGGCTTGACTTCAGGCTGTATGAACAGTGGACTGGCAGCCTGTATTTTAAGCACATTCTGTAGCACTTTGATCCATTCTTCTAAGATGTTGGGAGAGTCTGCAGTCAGGTAGTATGTTCTTTTTTCTGTGGTCAGCTGTGTAGTAACAGGAGAGTCCTGAGCTCTAAGAATATCACACATTCCATCCCACTGTGTGTGGGGTTGTAGCAGATATTACCCAATGTAGTTTCACAACTTGGGGGAGTTTATTTTCCCCAAAGCACTTGTCATTAATTAAACATTTTGCAGCCAGGCAGTGCAGAGAGACCCTTTCTAAGGTTTTATCTGAAAAGTTCCAGGACAGCAAAGTTGAGAAAACATTTTATCTCCTTTCAGACAAACACGTTCTCTCAACCCTAATGGGTGTCCCCAAGCCTACCCCCTTTGTTTATATCTCATATGTGACACTCTGACCTTTGGAGCAGTACAAACAAGACATGGTCTTTCCAGAGCTTCTCCAACAGAAATGATTCTCTGGTTCAAAGGAAGGGCACTGATTAATTCCAGGTCCACCAGGGATTTGATCAACTGGAGGCTGGTTTTATGGATGGGGGAAATAAACTACCCACTGAAGGACAGATGAGAAAAGCAGGCACCTGAATTGTCTGTTTTCCATCACCCCTTTCAATGTGGCTAGAAGCATTGAGCTCAATTTGACCTTGAGGTTTCCTAATGACATCACTCTGTATGGAAAGAATGGAAACAGTATTTTACATCTACCAACAAATAGCAATAAATAATTATAGAACTCACTTAAACATTAATCCTGATAAATACTTCTTAGTTAGACATTGAGTACCTTGCATACCTAGTGAGGAACTGAGTGCTGAATCACTGTCTAACAGCTCACACACCAGGAATGCATTCCTTGGCCTTTTAGCAGCTCTAGATGCTCAGTAAAAACAATACTTGTACTTACTGGAGATTTGTAGTAGAGTAATTCACCTCCTTTAAGCACAAACCACCGTCGTTTCCAGGTCTTTACTCTACCACCCATTTTCAACAGATATCCAGATTTTTCCAAAGGTTCCTGATTATTTAGAAGTTAGATAAAAAGTAGTTAAGGACACATATATAAATACCCCTCAGAGAGGTGTATAAATACATATATACACAAATATTTTGATGACTTAAAAACATGCTAAATCATAAATACTGGGCTCCAGCTGGCATGCCCTTCTATCTCCCTGAATATTCAAACAATATTTTTAAACTGAATTTAGAATTTCATATGCAATCTGATACCAGATCTGAATGGAAAATATTAAGAGCTTTGAATTGCCTTCTGGAGTTGTCTACCTACTTCCACTTATATAGAAAGCTCAGAACTATCCTCTACTTTCCTTCAATCATTATAGTTTTATATGGTTAACTGACTTTTGGTGTATTTTGCTATTTGTAAGACACTCTGTGAGTCAGCAAGAAAGAATATAGAGATTTAGCAGTACCCTAAACATAATTTACACACAGCACTACTGGTACATTTCCTCACAGAACTTTAGTACTCACATTTTTTCCATTATCACTAGAGGAGGAAGAGGTCTTAGGAAGTTTCTGCTCTGGCTCTGAATAGTCTGTATCTACTGAATATGCATCTGGAGGAATAGCATAGTCACTTTCTGAGGTCACAGAAGACAAAGACACACCTGTGTTAAAAAAAAAGAAGATCTTTCTTTGTAATTTTTAATTCCTTTAGAAACAAAGAATCCTGTTTTCCTTGTAACTAAACAGAACTTCAGTCGCTTGTGAGTGAAACCACAAATAAATGTCATCTATGTATTACCACCTGTTACATTACTACAGGGGTTTTTGAGGAGGGAGTTAGTGCCATGCATCTACTCATTCTCTAAAAAAAAGAAACACAGGATCTTGAATTAAACTAAGCAACTTTCTACAATTTGCTCTAGAATCTGGATTGCTCATCCAGATGCTTGTGTGCTAAGAAGCTATACTCAAGATCTGCTAGAGATTGAGTTTGTAAGTGACTATTTTGTAATTAGTATGAATTTTTATACTGACGTTTTCTGAATTCCAGATTTCAGGACTTTTTTGAGAGCTCTAAAAAAAATCACCCTGTTTTCAACTGTAGTAAATTAGCAATAAAGATCAAAACTCTTCCCTTATTCGTCATAATTATTTTCAAACACGTGAATATGTCCTTTTCTAAGGACTAGTGTTCTCTGAAAGGTTACTCTCCAAGAAGGAAGATTCCTTGTTCCCCTTGTTTCCTTCTTTCCAAACTCATCTGCCAATTGGAATTTTTTTAATAAACCTTCTCTCATTTTCTGCTTTGTGCTTTTGCACAGGAGCTTGAGACAATCACTGTAAAAATGAAAGAAGTCATTTATTGCATGAGGTGACAGAACTAAATACTCTGGTGAGGGAACTTTTCCTCCTGCTTTCTGATCACATTAAACTCTTCCTTAGTTTTATAAACTTCAATATATGTGAGGTTCTTTTCTGATGATGATTATTTTTTCTACATCATTTTTACCTACCTACAGCTAATGGTCATAGCAAGTCCTTGGCATGACACATTATATCTAGAAGGGAGCTTCTTGCTTCAAATGTGCAAGTTGCTTTTCCCTCATGACACTAATGATTTAAAAGACATCTATAATAAAACAATCAAAAGAAAGCCATGTATAACAGTCCTCTCTGCTTGGTAATAGGGCTAGGCTGAGATAAAAGCCTCGATTAAAGCTATCCATGTTGTTTAAGGAAGAAATCCAGTTCTAAGATGATCTGCCCAGTTCTCCAGAGTTCCCAGAAGTCCCTCCTTCTTGCAGCACGTGCCTACCTCGTTTCAGAGCCCGGGGACTGCCTGGGCCACTTCTGCTCCGAGACTCCGGCTCGGAAGCCCTGGAGCTGGAGCGAGAGCTGTCCTCTTCCTCCGAGCCTGACGACTCGTCTAGAAACGGGCTGTTGCTTAGTTGAGTTGCTTTCTGCAGAAGACAACGTGACATGCACAGGGTCACAGAGTG
>JAOEGS010012254.1:0-11074 GCA_025447755.1 Corythornis vintsioides | reverse complement strand
TAATTAGAATTCTTCATGCATAAGCATCAATAATGTATCTTCAAAATAAAGCTACTCCACTTAAGACAAAAACCAGGTGCATCTCAGTAATTAAAGTCCAATTAAATCCACTGCACAGATCAAAGTGTCAAAGTGACCATTTACCAGAGAAGCTGATTTGTATCTGAAATACTGCACAGAGCTGTCACGAGGGGGTAAAAGCAGAGCCCTGAGCAGGATGTGACTTGTGAACCACTTTTCCAAACAGTCTTCTGCCTTCCAGTGGAGGAGTACAGGGTCTTATTTCTCCTTCCTTCTGTTCTCCTCATGTACTTACCTTTCCATAAGCTGTTTTGAAGGACAGGATGATCTGCTGCCTTTGCTTGTTTGAGCGACTTCCAAGGCAATCAATGATGGCCTGCTCATCAGTCCCTGAATGGGCACAGACAGGAGAGTGAGGAAGGAATCAAAGCTGTAACTCCACCTGGAACTGACAGACACATTCACAGACTGCTCACCAAATCCCTTCATGGCTTTCCTCAAGACTTCTGCATCTTTTAGAGGGTCAAATCCTGGTGCATCAGTGATTGTGCCTCGGTTTCCATGCTAGAATCAGACCAAATGGAGCTGCATATTAGTGCTTATCAGTAAAAGGCTCTGGTTTATTACTTAGGAAAGATGACCCTGATATCATTTTTTTTTTTTCTAGTAACAGAGGAAGCTAGAAACCAAAACCATCACCTTACACCTTTGTCCATTTCTATATCCAACACAGGAGAAAATGCAAGGTTGAGAATATTCACTGATATGAAAACCTGCTGTCCAAATAATTCAGGTCTGATGAACCCCTAGTACTGAGCAGGCTGGGGGATGAAGGGACTGAGAGAAGCCTTGCCAAGAAGGACTTGGGGGTTACTGGTGGATGAAAGATGGAGACAAACTTTTCAGAAGGTCCTGTTGTGACAGGACAAGGTGCAATGGTTTTAAACTAAAAGAGGGTAGATTTAGACTTCAGTGAGGGTGGTGAAAAACTGGAACAGGTTGCACAGGGAGGCAGTACATATCCCATCCCTGGAAACACCCAAGGTCAAGCTGGACAAGGTTCTGAGCAACCTGATCTAGCTGAAGATGTCCCTGCTCATTATTGCATGGGGGCTGGACTAGATAACCTTTTAAAGGTACCTTCCAACCCAAACTGCTCTGTGAAATTGTGTGTACAACTGGCAGTACTTTGTTAAAATGGGAAAACCAAATTTCATTCAATTTGAATTCATGTCAAATCTTTCATCTTGAGTAATGTGGTAGAAAAGCATTTATTTCAAGTAATATCAGCCTATTTTGTTTGCATTTAGAAAGGATCCATCCCTCTCTGTAGACAAATTTTTAATGACTTTCTTTTCAGTTTTAGGGTGGGTTTACATTTATAACACAAAGAAAATGTAGAGAAACATAGACAACAAACAGTGAATGCTCTTACTGTTATAGGAGAGACAGCAGGCCCTGGAGTTCCTGGGAAAGAGGGCATGGATGGATTCACAGCTGGGCCTGCTGGATAACTTGGCATGGGCTGCTGCCCTGGGTAAGTTGCTGGTGGTTGTCCTGGGTAGCTCACAGGCTGCTGCCCAGGTGGTGGTGTGGGCTGGCCTGGCACAGCACCACCTGGGTATCCTGGGTAAGCTGGCATCCCTGATGGTGGATTGCCTCCAGGGGGAGGATACCCTCCATAAGAAGGCTGTTGTCCTGAGGGAGGTTGCCCAAAGCCACCTGGAGGGACTGGAGGATAACCCCCAGGTGCTGAAGGATACATGCCTTGTGGAACATTTGCCCCTCCAAAGGTCCCTGCCAGGTTGGATGCCTGCAACAACAGCCCATAAGCAAGGGGTGGGAAGGTGTGCAAACAGCTGACTTTCAGTAACATGTTTAGTGCAATATAACCACCCTCCCCAACATATGCAGGTAGTTCTGCATCTGCAAAATAACTTTGCAATCATCCTGTCTTAGCAGATGGAAAAAAAAACCTGTATTCAGTAGATTCTAGCTTGGCTTTCATCACCAGCTGCCAGACATCCAGAAGCAGAACCTGCATCACACCACTCACACCCATGAACACCACATGTGTGCTATTCCACACACCTATGCCAATTAATGCCAGCAACACTAAACTGTGCTTATCCCTGCCCATGGCTGTCCTCCAGGCTCCACAGCATCAGCTGAGTGCAGTCATTTACTACGAGCAACCTCTGGCTGTTTTCTGCTGCACTAGATGCATTAAGTAGTTGAACTGGGAAGACTGGACTACATTTAGAAAGACATCTGCAGCAGCTGCCACAAAGCTACTCCACTCCACGTGCAAGATCATCTTCCCACGTGCCACACTCAGGCCCTCTCCTGCAGAGCTGACATGTGCTGACTGCAGTGTTCTCAGGAGCTAGCTGCTGTGGATATTGCTGTGTGCACCCTAGACAGTTTGTTGCTCATTCTGACTGCTGGCTTCCAACTCACTTCATGACATTGTTGCCTCAGAAAGGCATCTATAATGCAAATGTGCATTCTTTATGCAGCATAACAGATTCCTGAAAAGCTAAGTTGTCAGAAGTGTCACTCACTTCTACCCTATGCAAAAAAAAAAAGCCAACCAACAAAACCACTCATATTGGCAATGTCTGCATTTTCTTCAGTGAGTGTAAAAGGTTTTCACTGCCATCTGTTACACATCAATGTTTCCAAGAGGCAGCCAATCCCTATTCTTTTCAGAGATGAGTCATTGAAACCTTCAACTGCACAGCCTTGTTCCTTATTCAGAATGGCCAAAGTCCAGGTAACAGGCATAATTTGAACTGTTTGCCAATGTGAATGAATATATTAACTGCAGGTACTCGGTGTTAATCTGTTCCCCTACTGCTCTGCAATGCAAAAGCCAAGTTATATTACTTTTACATCCATGACTTTTTAAGCTAGGCTCTTAAATCAACATTTAATCAGTGATCTGCTTTCCAAAAATAAGGGATAGCTTTTATTTTCTTCAACAGATACTGAAATGCTCAACTTGTAAACAAATTAGACATACAGGCTCAGAACTCAGGTGATAAACTTTTCAGTGGCCATGCCAGAAATGCATCTTTGTGCCACCTGAAGATGTCCCAGTAAAACACATGAAATGAAAATGAACTCACCATTCCAGCCATGTAGCTAGGATTGAACTGACTGGCATAGCCAGCCACGTTCTCTAGGCCAATGGGAGGTGGGTTTGAAGGTGGGTAGGCAGCACCACCCCAAGGACTGCTACCTGAAATCAAACAGAGCTGTGCTGAAACAAAAACCTTTTCAAAACTTATTCCTTACTACTTGCAGTTCTAATGTAATGTCTGTCCAACACTGGCTGGGAGAAGGAAAATCAACTTAAGAAGTGCAAAGTGTAATTAAATATGAAGAAAAGCCTCACTAGATAGTTCTAATCATGTCAGTTATCATTGAAACTGTAAACTCTGATTTAACATGACTCTAAACATATTGAAGGTTAACACTCAAGAGTTACTACTGTAAACATGAAATATTGATTAGAAGGTAGTTTGTTTAAGCACCCATATTATATAAACCAGAATCCCCAGCCAAGATCAAATGAGACTTAACAAGAGAGCACAGAAAGCTTCAGGGAGTCAAGAAAACCCTCCCCAGTCCTGCCCTTGCCCTCCAGACAGGATCACCATTCTGAGCACCTTACCTGGGGCAGCTGGAGGGTATCCACCCGCTGGGGGGTAGCCAGGGTAACTCATTGCAAGGCTCTGAAAAGTATGTGTGATACAGTTAATTTTCTGTAATGCTGCACTAATTACACCACAGACACTGAGCAGGCAATGTGTTTGCAGTAGCCAGCTACAAACATGTAGGCATAAACCACACAAGTCACACAAGCTTCACACAAGAAATCACAGGAGGATAGGGGTTGGAAGAGACCTTTGGGGATCACCTAGTCCAACCCCTCTGTCAAACAGGGTGACTTGGAGCAGGCTGCACAGGAACAGATGCAGGTGGGTTTTGAGCATCATCAGAGGAGCCTCCACCCCCTCTCTGTGCAGCCTGTTCCAATGCTCTGCCACTCTCACAGCAAGGTTAAGTGCAGGTAGATTTATTTTGTTTTAGATAAATTGCCTGCAGAAGTGGAGGGTCAGATTAAAGGGCAGACAGGATACAGTTGATGCTCACAGCACTGCCATGAAATAGGGAGTGTACACTGAAAGGGTAAGATCACTACAATAAACTGGATCTCTTGGAGTTGGCAGTGCCTCTGTCAGCACAGGAGTGCAGCCATCAGCTGCCCACAACAGCACTGAAGGTCAAACAAGGAAGGACAGGTAAATGAAGACAACATGAGAATATGTTCCAGAATACAGCAAGCCTTTTTTAAACAGAACAGCTATCAGGAGGAAGGGTAGGAGCTTGTTCCAGATGAATAAAAAAATCCACAGTCTTAACTTTTCCAAGGTTATTTTCAGTGACAATCCCCAGGCTATTTTCAGACTGCTGTGCAAACAGTCTCACTTTCTCTCCTCTCTTCCCCTAAAGCATTGCCTTTTGCATCTGGCCTGTTCTGCTGTGTTTTGGATTTCAGCTGGGGAGTTTGGCTTTGGGGAACGTGCAGTTTCTCTGGGATTGTTTTCATTTTGCATTCTCATGTTAACCTCCTTTTCAGCCACACAGGGCTACTGGAAAACACTTATTTTTTGGTCAGGAAAATACAATTACAAAATCTTCAGTTTATTTTAAAACTCTTGGGAATTCATGCTGCATGTACTCATTTCAATTTAACTAGAGAGAAAGGAGCTAGCAGAAAATACAATGAACAGAACAGAGTAAAAGTTAAAACCCTACCTTACCCCTACTTATCCCTAACAGACTCAACAAATAAGTGAACAGAGCTCCTCAGCATTTGAAAAAGCCTGTTTACCAATACATCTATAAGTGATGCCTTCAACTGGAAAAATAAATATCATTTCTGCACAAACCAACTGAGGCAGTGCCCTTCCATTTGTGCCATTTGTTCATTCTCCATCCCTCCCTGTGAACAGATGGGGATGTGGAACTGGCTGGGGCTGAAACCATTAACTGCACCATTATCCCCTCTGTCCTCTTCTCCATGGGTGTAAGAGTTCACCCAGATCCACACTCAAGGAGGACACACATCTAGGAAACTTTTACACCATTATCAGATGCTTACAAGATGCCTCCAACTAACTAAGATGCCTGACTAACCTGATAAGTGTTTTTCCTTCTTTTCCTTCAGCCTTGCTTGCCAACAGGATTTTTCACTGCAGTGCCACCTAGGAGTTTTGGGATCAGCATCAAGGCTGCTACAGCTGAAGAGACAACAAGCTTTTGATTAAACAAGCACATCTCTGTGCCTAAACTCTGTGTGATTTGCATTTCATATGCAAACACAGTGCCTAAGACAGACAGACCTCCAGCACCAAATCCAGAGTGGAATTACTGTGCAAGGGAGGCACAGCAGTCATCAGGGAGATCACTTATTTCTCCAGGTGTGCCCAAAGGAGATCCTGTTATGATCTGCTTCCTGTCTGTGTCCCTCTTTAATGTCAGAAGTTACATTTTGGAATAAAGGTTTCAGTCACCCGTGCAAAGTAATGGATTTTTCTTGACAAAGCCCAACACTTTAATATGCAGATGCAAATTCAGGTTATAAAACCCACCTGCAAGATCCTGCTATGCCAGGGGAATTGTAAGTGCTGGAGACAATGCCACACAAGGACTGGTGAAACCCCCAAAAGAGAAAAAGCTCAATGTTTCTGATTAGAGCTGAATGCCAACCACATCTTCTCCTCCCTCCTGGGGCTCTGCTGTGCTCCTGACAAGCTGTGCATGAGTGTGGCTGCAGGAGGGAGCTGCCAGGCCCCAGGCACACACCTCCAGGCAGGCAGCAAGGAAAAAAAAAAGGCAGCAGTAAACTACAGCCACGCTAGTAAAATAAAACCAAATAGTTGTTACTTGAGTCATTCAAAGAGACCAAACCCCCACAATCCAGATGCTGAGCATGCAGAATCCTTATCAGTCAGCATATACATTTTTAATAGATTATTACAGCATTGAAATGGCTTTTTTTGCTTTTGTGTGTAAACATAATTTTTATTTTTTATGTGTCAATACAGCAATGACAGGATGCTCAAAAAAAAACCCCCAAGATGCCTTTTCAATAAAGCCTCAGGTACAAATTTAAGGCAAAAAGGCTTGTTTAGGGTTCTTTTTTGGTAGAGCAATGGGACAGGAATTATTTGCTTACTTTTAATCCTATGTAGAACATTCCTTTCAAATTGAAAAATAAAAAAAAAAGGAATCTTTTAGCAAATAAAGCTGCAGTTGAGAAACAAGGCTGAGGTTGAGAAATAATGGCTAACTTCTTTAGTAATCTTAAAAAAATCTGTTTAGATAGATAGATAGATAGATAGATAGATAGATAGATAGATAGATAGATAGATAGATAGATAGAAAAGCTCCACTTTCTTCCTTTGAACACTGCACTTATCCAAGACTTTTCCAAGTGGAATTTTTGCCACAGTGGTTTGATTTCAGGAAAACTAGATCCACAAATGCACAGCCTTCTCACATGCAAACTGTCCTGATCCCCACCTCTACCATACCTCATCAAGCCATGAACTCAGCAAACATTTCCCCAGCCAAACTCACTTCCCCACAACCTTGTGAATAGAATAGAGTGAATAGAACTGTGGATGAGATGAAATTTCTGATACACTTTCAATAGGAATCTTGAAAAGAATTACCCTCTAAGCCACACCACAGGAAAAAAAAAAATAAAAGAAAGATTACAACTGGAGTTAACTGTAAGAAAAATACAGATTACACAATAATGGCAGAAATAAAGAATAAAATGTTAAGGCTGCCAGAAAACTTGTGTTTCAAGAGAAATAACACAGCAACTGTATTCACACCCATTCCTGGAATCTCTTCAGTGGCTGCTGCTCATGTTCTAGCTATGCCAAGGTCCAATACTTTGAGGGCATGAAAAGATTAAAGCCTTGTGCAGAGTAATTTGCTCACGTTAGTTTACTTATGCCTGTTTCCCACAAAACATCAAGTCAAACCTTTGGCCTTTCCTCCTCCTCCAGGTTAATTGCTGGGGTGTAGAACAAAAGGCTGCCTAAAGCTACAACTAACTGAAGTGTTCCTAGACTGATCCCTGATTGTGAAACCACTGGAACAGGATTACCACCTGCAAACACACTGTGGATTTCCATCACAGGTAAGTGAGGCACCCAGCACTGTGCTTTAGCAAGACAAGACATGCCCCAGCCAGCACCACACCAGCCAACTGCTATTATACCAGCCTAAGACTTACCTTTGGCTTATGTGCTGCAGTTCTCTCCTGTGAGGGGTGTGGTAGTTTTCATCCTGCAATTTGGTTTCTACTCACTCTTGTATGTGACTCCCTGCTAGCCCTCCTTGCACTACAAAAACCTTAATTGAGGAGAATGGGACCCCTTCTGAGTTTCATTTAGCTAAGTCCATGCCAGCCAAAACTCAGGAAACTTTTTTTACACAGAACTTATCACTTGTAGTTGTAAAGGAATCTCTACCTATCTTCATTCAAAAATGTGCATTTAAAGCATCCCATTACACAATCCACTTCCTACAAAAGGATGTTTCCTTAAAAGAAACAGACAAAAACCCCTCACAGCTCTGAATGGATGGCAAAACAGAAACTAATTCAAATAAAAACTACCCAGTCAAACCTCTTGCTAGCATGGAGTCAAGAGCACTGCCAGTTTTGATGATCCTTCCAATTCAATATCATCATCATCAAGGTTATCCAAGATAGTGAAATGCTACCTGCACCAGTAAAAAATCTTATATTTCATAGAATAACTTAGGTGAGAAGGGACTTCTGAGATCATCCAGGTCACAAGGAGTTTCCCAGTGACTCACTAACACACAACTAGCACCTTTGTTTGCTTTTATTGGCCAAGGAGGAAACAGACCAAGGCAAGAAAACCCAAAAAAACCCTGACTTTGATGCATGGGCTGTAAAGATGAACCTGCAGCAAAAACAAGAGCTAATTTCAGAAGGTCAGCTCCACTATGTCTTCCTCCTCTGCTCTGATCCAAGTGTTTCTTTTTGTAGCACACTCTTGGGATGTTCCCTTGGGTTTATTTACAATACAGACAGTCAAAACATATATGACAACAGAGTTAAAGGCACTTTCTTAACTGCATAACAAGCAAGAAACTAATACCAAAATAGATTTATGAGCTGTTTGCAGAAATAATAGGATGAGGTTGTTCCATTTCAAACTCCTAACTTGTGGCAAAACCCAGTCCTGCTATAAATAGTCTCAATTACTCCCTCAACTGACTAATGCCTCTGAGATTCATACTCATCTATTTTAAGTTCTACCATGCAAGAACAAATTTTTACATCACCAGTGCAAGTCAGAGTAGGTAAATACCAATTACTCCATTTCACAAAGCACACTCTGTGGGAAATGCTGCAGAACTAAAGCAGCTGTGTAACTTCAGCACTCTCAAACTGGAAAAATAACCTGATTATTCAGGCCCTTCATTAGCTGCTGTGGCCAAGGCAGAAGTCAGAGCCAGGGAGTGGCCCCAGTGTAAGAGGAGAGGGCTCCAGCATTCCCCAGCCCAGCAAGGCAACTGGAACAAAGGATTCCTGACTATAAAGACTTGCTGATCAATTACTACTTTATAGGAATTGATTTATTCAAGAAAGAACCAATTTACTATAGTAAAACAGAGAGCAAAGTCTTTCACAACAACCATAAATAAGCAAACTTAAAAGAAAGCAAAATGATGGCCTTCAAATCCAGTCTGCATGGGATCAGTAAACTTCAGTCCTTCAAACTTATTACAGAAAAAGTATTTTTTCTGCCCTAAATCCTAACAAGATCTATTGATTATCCTATCTAATGAAAAAAAAAAAAGAGTGTTTTCAAAACCCTGTCAAGGGCAGCCAATAAGCAGTTATTTGTAGTACAGGGAAATGCAATGTTTATGAAACAAGTGCAGGTTTCCAAACTTAAAATTGTTCTCTCTAGCAACAATAAAATGGATATTCACAGCATATGCTTCAGGCACCCTAAGCACCTCATTTAGAGCAACTTGCTAGGCCAAAGTTAGAAACATGACATGACTTTTTAACCCATGCAAGGTCTGGGGAATGTGAATTAGATGCATAAATTAAGCACAGTGGGTATCACCTCCCATGCATATTGACTGAATGGCTATGGCAAGGTTTAGCACAAACAGGCCTTGGGAGGGTTTAAAACTCACCTGGATCTTTAATATGGGATTAATTTGGGTGACAGTTATGACATCTGCCAGAAGCTGAGATCCAAAAGCCTGAATCTAAGGCCCACCTCTCCCAGTGATGAAATGAATACTAAGAAGGAAGGAAAGGGTGAAATCCAGTGCTTCCCTAAGACACCAGCTAAGCTAAAGCTAGAACAGAGTGACCTACTGCTAACACTTAGACCAAAAAAACCCAACCTACTGATGCTTTGCAGTTCAACAATTACACACAAAGCCAGCAGCTTTTAACCCTCCCAATTACCCAGTAAGACAGCATCTCTCTCTTGAACAGATAATGCATGAGGACAAAATGAAACCATGTCTGGGAAGGACTTCTCCCATTTCTCTGAGTATCACAGCAAAGAACACTGCTACTGTTCAGCCAGCACAGGGAACAGCCAGCAAGTCCCACTCTGTCCCACAGCTGACTCCAGGCTGGCCCCAGCCAGCATCTAACCTCCTGTCAAGAATCTGTAGTGAGAACTGATAAAATCTGGAGCAACAGAGTGAGTGCACTGTCAAGTCTGAACTGCTGCCCTTTGGCTTTCTGCTCCAGCACTTGCAGCACTGTGTTCTATTCTTGCCAGCTCTGGGAACTCCCAAAGGGAACTCAGCATCTACATCCAGTGCTACATCCTTTACACAATGCAATTTAAAAACATATCCCATAAGAAACACCAGGCATCAATGCATGAAATAAACAAAAGGACATCAGTGCCATTACTCTTCATTAAAGAGAAGCCTCTGACTGCATTTGGAAGCTGAGAGAGAAGCTGCTATCACTGATTACACAGAACCTTAGCTAAAAATACATTAAACTTGTGATTTCTTCAGAAGCCCTACTATTTCTGTAGTCACCATGAAGCCATCTGCTCTTTTTGATTACATATCTGATCTAACTATTGCTTGGGTTTTTTTCATTCCTTGATCACTGTCACGGAGCTAAGACAGGCTCTAATTTACCCCTCATTAATGAAATGCTACTGAACAGACCCTCTGGATGCTTCATCTCCTTGAAACATGCCAGAGGTCTAGGAAACAGCATCCCCTGTAGCATCCAACCAGACTCCCTGGGAGACTGGATTATGTATTTTCAGTTGTTATCTAACACTACAGACTTCATCATGGTTTTTCTTTCACATACTGCATGAAATACCTCCATCCTCTCTGTGGGTTTGTTTTACCTTTTAGTGACTTTTCACGTTTCATAAAATTCCAGTTTGACAATTCAGAACTTTTGGGGATTACAGAGAACAAGCTAAAGAAGTGACAGAGCATATGAATGAGTGTGATTACTACTCCAGAAATGTTATCTCCTGATGTACAGAGATGTTTTGGCTTTTAACCTCATGCTGCAGTCGGGCAAGAGAAAGGTAAATAAATATCACTCCTGACACAGACATAAAATCATTAGCAACTCCCAAACCTCCCTGAATGTTTATTACAGATGGTACACCATGTTACACACTGTGCTTCGAGGGGGAAGAAGTCACAAGACTGGCTTGTGAGGCATTTTCAGGAAGAAAGCAATAAGCAGAAGGGATTGGGCCACAGGGGAAACTGGAAACAACACCAAGTGCAAGTGATCTTTTGCATCAGGGGAGGAGAGGGGTCTGCATGGCTCTTACAGCAGCTCAAACCAGGAAATTCTAGAAATAGCCAAGCTGTGGGACAAGTGTTCATGCACTCAAGCTTTCCAGCAGCCATACACTAGCACCTGTTTGGTACCACAGAATCACAGAGTGTCAGGGGTTGGAAGGGA
>JAOEGS010012249.1:46901-57458 GCA_025447755.1 Corythornis vintsioides | reverse complement strand
GCCGCTCCCGGCCCCGCCCCCGCCCCGCCGGCCAATGGCGCGAGGCGCCTGCGCCGCCGCCAATCCGAGGGCGCGCAGCTCCCGCGAGCGCCCCGCCCAGGGATCAACCAATCAGATCGCGCCGCCCCGCCCGGCTCCGCCCCGGCCTCGCGTGCCGCGCTGCGACGTCATCGTCCCTCGCCTCCCGCTCGGTGCCGGTTGCGGGCGGGGTGTGGGATGCGGGGGGTTCTTCCCGCCGCTCCAGCCAAAACGAAGCTGCTAACTAGTGATCATGGACCGGTTCCGCGAACGGGAACCGCGTTCGGCCCGTCCTGGCAGCTCGCAAGACGCTGCCAAATGGTCCAGGGCGTCGGGACCCCCCTTTGTCCCGTCTGGGGCGCGTTTTCCCGTTGCCCGCCTGGGATCCGGCCGACGGGGGGTCACGTCCGAGTGAACCTCGCCCGGTCCAGCGCAGGGGATGCGGACCCTGGAGTGTCCGTCCCCGGCGGGCAGCCGGAGCGGGGCCGGTTCCGCGTCCCGCACGGCCCGGGGCACACACACGGAGCTCCTCTGTTCTTCATCGCTAACCCTGCGGCACCAAACGCGCTGTCAGCCGGTACCTGCTAGCGACGCCCCCAGATCTCTCCTTGCGGGTTCGGGTGCGGGAGGGAGGCTGAAAACAACCGAAAACGCCGTGACGGGTGCTGCGGCGGAGGGCGGGCGCCGGGGCTGTGCCGTCGGGGGCTGGAACCGGCACTGCCAGGTGCCGGCACTGCCCGGGCTGTGTCCGTGCTGCCCTCTGCCGAGACAATTCCCTTCGCCTTCCAGCGCCTTCACAGACCAGGACACGGGAATTAACCGGGGACCTGACAGACCCGCACCCTCTGGTGCCCAGACCCGCTGGTCCCTCTCCACCCACCCCCTGTTCTCAGAACCAAACCCACTCCCTCCACATCCCAGCCCCGTTCCTCATGCCAGTGAGCGGAGCCCTCCCGCCTGACCCGGGCAGGGCACCCGGGCTGGTGTCTCCAGCTGCCCAGGGCAGTGAGCAGACACCAACATTCCCACCACCAGCCTGGAGAGGGAAGAGCCATTTCAGTCCCACTTTCCAGCCCTCGTCTGGAAGGGACACTTGGGGGTCTCGGTGTCCCCAGGTCTGCGCTGACTCGGGAGCAGCCCCAGACCAGCTGGGTGTCAGCAGAGAGCAGAGCTGGGGCAGATTCTTCCCCGACATCAGCCCAGAGCAAGAGACCACAGCACAGAGAGAACTCATGCTTTAATAGACACGGAAATCACAAAGGAAGAAGGCCAAATGCCTTAGCAATTTCAATAAAAATATGAAAATCTTTTTACATTGTAAATTTCATAATATAAAAAGTTTAATGCTGTCTGGAAACAGAGTTTTAATTTACAAAGAAAGTCCATATAGGCCAACCGTGGCTAACACTGCATAAAGGAGAGCAAGTGCTACAGGGTGGCTCTGCTGGGAGGAGACTTTGCCAACAGTCCTCTCTGACCGACCAACGTCCACTGCAAGCGAGGGCCAGGGGCTCCACACACACGTGCAGCCCTCCTGAGAGCCTGGCAATGAGCCCCAGGCTGCTCAAACCCACTGCTACCATCTAGCCTGGAACTACCAGTGTTTCTCATCAGATTCACAGACATTTCTCTGCACCTGGATCTGTCCTGCAACTTGAAAGAGATGTCCATAGAATGAGTTTGTGGTAATGAAGGGGAACATGGCCTAGAGTGATACACGCGGGTGTAGCACCCCTGGCTGTGCCCTTGAGTAAGGTTTGATTAAAAAGAGGGAAAATCAGTACCAGGCCAGAGTTCAGGCTAGCCAACAAAATCAAATTAAACTGGATTTTGATCAGAGAGATTGCTTACTGTTCCCATGTAGTTGGAGCTAAAGACAGTCAATTAAAACAATCTGTATCTCACACAGTAAAACATACTGGGCAAAACCAAACTAAAATGAACTCCATGGCTCGGGGGATGGTTGCATGTGGCAGGTTTTCTGTGAAAGTGGATAACACCTAACTTATTGCTCACTGAATTAAGCAGTGTTGTCACTTGTACCATGCACAAATACGACGACGACAAATGCATTTAAACTCCACAGAAGGAATTCTAATATCAAACTGTGAACATGTCATTTTCATCTCCTGAATTTCTCCACGCAACGGGCAAACCTGATACAACTTCTTTTCCTCACGAAGGGGTTTCTCATTCAGGGGGTGGAGCGTGGGCACAAGGTGTGTGACGTGTCCCAGCCATGAGCAAACATGCATCTTCATGGCCCCATGAAGCCAACAGCAGTGCCCCGTGCCAAGCCAAGGGAAACACTTCCCAGAGGACTTGTTCTAGTGACACCTTCCGTATTTATACAACACTGACTTCCCACCTACTGAGCTTCCTCTGCCTCTGAACCCTTTCCTGTTTCTAGTGCTCCTTCCTCCTTAAAATAACAGAAGAACCACCCCCACCCCCGTCCAGCTCTTTCTGAAAACCTTAAACCAGTGTGGAACCTACTGGCAGCATGAAAACGGGTTGTACCAAAATGGCAATATATCATTTGTACAGGTTAAAAAGATCCTTTAGTTATGGAAGTAAAGTACAAGTAAAGAGGCTTATTTCTGGCGTGTTATGCAGCACTACAGGGAGTATTTGCTGTTGCTATAAACATAAAGCTGCCCACTTCCATCCTGGGATGTCGTTTTAACACCGTTATGCTGGTTAGAAACTGGGCTGGTCACATGAAGTCTCTCAGCAGCCTGACGACCAGAGCAGGTGGCACTGTCAGCAGTGCCAGCGCTGGCACGACGCTGTCCTGGCTCCTTCTGGCCCACTAGTCTAATTGTTCCTGCCAGATGATAAGATGATCTCTAGCACCAAACCATCTCAGAGAGATGTAACGTACAGACAAGTAACTTGCATCCTACGAGTTGAACAGATTTACTCAACTGTTCTGCTACATTGCATAATAGGAGCAGATGAGGATCCATCCTTTTAGTCTTTCTGCACTGAATCTTTGGGGATCACCCCTCCCTTGTCAGCTGGCTGCAGCAACACAGCCCTCTGCTCTCTGCTTTAGTGCTTGTGCTCGTTCCTTGCCATGGCAAAAGAAAACACTCTCCCCAACCCAGTGAGTACAGATACATTCAGAGCAAGCATCTGATGTATGCACCACGAGCAAGCTGAGCCTACTAACTGCATATTCTGGTATCAGAACTGAACCCTCTGTCCTGCTATTATGCTTTTCCTCCAGGATCCCCAGGAAAATCACAAACTCTCAGATCCACATCTTCAAGAGCATCCAGACGTGACAAGTGCAACAATTATCTGCATCAGCAAGGTGCCTCTAAATGTCTACAGAGCTGGCTGCACTCACCACTCAGGTCAGTTGCCAGGCTGGAAGCTGACTTCAGATCCAGCTAAAACTCAGGGCCTAATGGATTAAGCCTCACAACACCTCTGAGGTAGGTAGGTAGGTAAGTATTACTATCCCCATTCAGACAGAAGGGAAGACAGGCACGGAGAGGTGAGGTGAAGCCTCCGGTCGCTCAGTGGATCTGGGGAGTGCAGAACAGAAACCAAAAGCCTCAGTGGGATCCAGTGCTCTGACTTCACAGCCCACGGGCGAGAGCCCGGCGGGACCCGCAGCGCGGTGCCAAGGCCCCACAGGGGCACGGGCAGCCACACCCAGTGACACCCCTGTGCTCCACACCCGCTCAAGAGAGGGGTCCCACCCAGCACCAGCTGGCCTGGGAAAGCTGCTGTGTCAGCACCCCAGGGTGCCCAGGTCCTGCACACAGCCACCCTGCTTGGATTGGTGCCCAGGTCCCCCACACAGCCACCCTGCTTGGTGCTCTGGCTGCACTGACACCTGCTCAGACTGGCTGATTTCCACAGCTGGGACCTGACCTGAGGAGCTGTGGGCACTGATTTAGCAGATCAGTGAAGGATTTATTTGGTCAGGTGATTTCTAAGTCACAAACACGTCACAATCCTGCTGTGGAACTGTAAAGATCGTTCTGAGCCTCAGTGTCTGTTGCCCCTTTCTGTGCATGCTCAGCACACAGAAGACATCTGTGCTGCCCACATACTTGCCAAGATGAGAATTTCACCTTCACACCACCATGTGTCAGGAAGATCAGGGCATCCAATAAAACCAGAACTCCTCTCTGACACACTCACTCACCTTCACCTTGGAGCTCCAAACACTTCTTTTGAGCAAAATATCACCTGGAAGGTTTACCTCCAGAAAAAGAGTTACACGAGATGCAGGTTTTAGAATGGGGCACCTCTGTCCTCCTGTCTTTGTTTCACCAGCCTCTAACTGATGCCAGAGAACTGCCAGCATCATGCTGCTGTGGAGTTCATTGCCAGCAGTTTCCCGTGGTTGGCTACCCTGGCAGCAGTGTCTGCAGGTGTCTAATCCTGGCCTCTCTGACAGCCTTTGAAAGCAATCCAACAATGGCTTGTACTTCTCCAGGCAGAAACGTGTGCATGCTTTCTTTGTGGCACACATGGACACTCTGCCTCCTCTCCCTTCCCTCTCCAATCCCTGATATGTAAAATTTCTGTATAAAAAGCCAGCTGCAGAACCTCCTGTTTAGGTTAGAAAATACAAGTAGGTGGTTTAAAATGCTAGTACTTTATGAACAGACAACTGGATTCCTTAGACCTGTTGCTGCAATGCTGAGCACTACATAGAGCCTGTTATCAAGTGAGTCTGGCCAAAGGGTGACCTGTCAGTCCTGTGCACTGCTGACTGCAGCAGTGACCAGGCTCCTCGGGTAATGGTTCTGTACTGATAAAGGCAGGTGGGCAGAAGCAAATACTTTAACAAGATTTTAAGTCATCAGTTGGTACTCGGGACATCTCAGCATTTGGAGGAAGGAAAAAATCTTCCTGGTGACAGGAATTTATAACCGTTCCCAGACGGCAGCCTCAAGGGGCGTGTGGCTGCTGGAGTGCTGCTGGGAGGTGGAGAATGAGGGGATGTCACTGCAGTTGCAGTCTCAGGATGCCTGTGTCCATTTGGAGGGTTCTTCAGTGGAGAAGAGAGGTGTTGCTCAATAGACAGATCCTTTAGTTCCAGCTTATCTGCACTTTCCTCTTTGCTGTGCCGTGGAGACAAATTGAGCAAGCTGAGAACATCTTTCTTAGAAGTCATTGTCCCAGGAGCTCCTCGGAGGATCTTTATGGGGCCAGTGGAGTGATGGGGAGTGCTCTGCCAGAACATCTTCAAGTTGTGGATGGCTTGCACCTTTTCATCGATGGCAGCCATCTTCAGTTTGTCTATGTCTGGGGCATCAGCTGGACTTGAGCGAGCAGAACCAGCTGAGGAGTAGGAAAGAGCAGGAGATGGAATGCTGCCACCTGGAGACTGATGCCCTGAGCTCGGGGAGATGTTTCTGGGTGACTTAGAAATATGAGCACTGTAGGGAGAGCTGGGGTACTTGAGTTTAAAGTGAGGCTGCTCAGTGAGGGACCCGTGTGAGTCACAGCTCGGGGATGGCTGCCCACTGCCTTGCCCCGTGCCTTCTCTGTTGGAGGTCTCCGAGGTGGTCGGGCTGTTATAGCCAGAGCTCACCTTCTGGAGGGAAGAGCTCCTTGTGGGGGGCTTTGGTTTGACTGCAAGAGGAGAAGCCTGGCTCTTCTGGCTGGAGCTGAGCGGGCGGCTGAAGGCGCTGGTCTCTGAAGACCTGAAGGCAGAGAGGCCCGTGGGGGTGGCAGCTCCCTCCTCCAGGCTGCTGCCCTGGGTCCCGTGGCTGCGCTGAAGGCGTTCAACAGCTATCAGGTGGCTCTGAGTTTCCTCCAGGATCTTCTGGGCCAGCTCTTGGGGATCAAGCTTTGGATTGCTGTCCTCCTGGGATTTGACAGTGCTGTCAGTCTCAGTGCTGGACTGGTCGGACTCCCCAGTATCAGAACTTGCAAGTTTCCCAACCTTCTGGAAAGGTGAATTTGGACTGGGAATAAGAGTCATTTTAACAGGAGAGTTTGGGGTACTCAAGCTCCCTTTGGAGTTGACAGACTCTTTCATGCCCCCAGTCTGGCCAGCTTTGGGCTGTTTGTGATCAGGGGAAAATCTTGGGGTCACGTTTTCCTGGTAACTGGCCAAAGGCTCGTTGCTGATTATAGAAAAACCTTCATACTCTTCCTCATCTTTGCTGGCTGCAGTGCTGCTCTGTGGTGACAGCTGGCTCTGAGCTGCAGACCTCTGTGGGTAGATGTTCTTGGGCCTCTCATAGTCCTGGCGTCCTCTGTGCCCCACACCATCTGGCATGCTTTCTGGCTTGGAAACAAAGCTCATGGAGGAAGCAATGGAGCTCAGGCTGTAGACAGAGATGGCATCTGAAGCAATGCTGTCTGGACAAGTAGGAGAGAATGGAGGGTTTTGGTACTGGGGGAGAGGATTGGAAATAGACTGAGCAGAAGCCAGTGACTCTAGAGATGAGGAGCTGTCCAGGCTAAGGCGCTTAGGCAGCTCTGTGGAATCTAAAACAGAAAAAAAAAAGAATGTTCAAACATGCCCCTACACACACAGTAAAAATCAATGGTAACATTCATAAGAATTAAGAGGAAATGCTACAAAACATGCACTCAGAAAAAAACAACTGCTACTTAGGTGAGAAGTATGCACAGCCAAGGAAGTGCAGAGGCAGGAACCTCAGCACAGGAATCCTGGATGAAGCCTGTCAATTCCTTGTCATTCTAAATCTCAAACCAAAAGTGAGTTATACATCCTCCAGCTGCTGGACTCCATTCCCAGCTTTGTCCTCAGCCAAGTCTTAGTGTTTGCTTCCCAGAAAAAAAAAACCCAAACAGACATTTGCTGCACTGTTGTGTGATGGTGTATGAATGATCTGTGCAACAGTGGGACATTTCAATACACTCTGATCACATCATCTGATGATACAGGAGCAAAAACTACAGTGAGTGTCTTTACCAAAAAGTGCCAGCAGGGACTGCAGAGCAAAGTGCATGGTCCTCCTATTAGCTTGTTTCCCAGTTTTCAGAATCACCTCCTCTTGGCCAACTTCACAAAGGTCAAAACCTGTAGTGGAATATGGAGCAGAAAATCACCTCTCAGAAATGCCCAAAGTCCAAAACTGAAAGGTTCAAAGACCAAACAGCACCCAGACAATCTCAAGCTGTGAGTCCTGCCACTGCTTCAAGCCACCATGAGACACTCCAATAGTTTTAGAAAGACAATGGGAAAAAAAGCACTTTCCTACCTAGAGCTGCCAGGAACTCGTGACAGCCAGGCAGCCTCCAGAGCTGGACACTGATGGAAACCTGGATTGGTGCAGAGGAGAAATCTTGTTCCTTTTCCCCTGCCTGAAGCTGAACCAGGACTTGATGCAGCTGAAGAAAACAACACACACATTAGCCATTCCTTACAGACCACAGCACACCGTTCCACAGTCACAGCTACAGCAGCACGCTGCAAACACCCCCCTGAAACCCCAGCTATTCCACTGCTGCTCCTGAGCACCACTGTGGGGTGGGAAGGGCTGGGCAGAGGGACAGTCCAGCGACAGCAACAACGGACAGGCTTGAACAGCAGCAAAGGCAGGGACAGAACAGCGGTGAGGGCTGGGGGTGGCCAGTGAATATTGAGCAAGAAGGAAGCACAGCAGGAAAGTCTGTGAAGTGAAAGCAAAGAGATACTCTGGAGCTGCTCACAGAAGCATACTAAAGCCCATTCCATGACTTAGCCACACTCCTTATGCAAATCCCAGGAAACTCAGCATTGAACTGGGCAGAACAAGTAATAGGACACCATGGAAGACTTTCCTAATACCTCCATGGCCTCCAGGAAAGAAGTTTCTCAACTGTGCCCAAGGGACAGGAATAACAAAGTAGAAAAAAAAAGTGTTTATGAAGATCTGACACAAATCAAGGTGCCAGGATCCCATGTAATCCAAAAACACAGCCAGGATATAAAGAATGGAAACTGATTAATCAGGGACCAGCTAATCTCAGGACCACCCATCACTTACGACCCACAAAAGCTTAAATGGTCTTTTCCCACAGTAGCCCTATCTCCAAATTCCAGGCCTGAAAGTGGGTTGAAGACACTATGCTGCACAGGGAATGGGTCTGCAGTGACCTAAGCACTTTGTCCTGCACAGCAGAGTCACTCCCCAGTGCAGGTAATACTCACCATTCCCACCATATTTTTAACAGCCTTCGGGCAGCAGATAACAACAAAGGAAAGAGAGAAGAAAGAACACAGGTTATTCTGTGCTGAAAAACACCTGTGATTGGGCACCCTGCAGTGACAATCCACATGCAAACCAGCATCCTGACTGCAAGATGCTCTGTCCAGAGAAAGAAGGGAGCAATGAAATGGCTTGACCTGTGAGTTGGGAGTCCAGCAGCGTGGGAACTGGGAGTGCCCAGATAGTGCCAATTGAGTCAAACTCTGCAGACAGAGCCTCAAGCCAACCTGCACTCTGGCAGAAGGCTGGAGATAAACAAGCCCTTCTCTTGTTTTACCTGGGGTACGTTACTGGCACTCAATGCAGTCAGCAATCCCTTCCTTGCACAGGCAGCAGTACCAACATCCTCTCTTTTGTGGTTCCTACCTGCTGGTTTGCACTAAGGCAGCATTTTTATGCCTCACCAAAAGATCAGGCTCCCTCCCTCACTGCTCCACTCGAGCCAAGAGCACCTGCTCCCTTACAGTGTCCATCACCCACAGGGGACAGACAATAAGCAACAGCCACTGACTGAATGTTCCAGTTCTGAATAGTCCCTTCTCCTGTGGGACAGGCAGAGCCTTAGCTGCTCAGCAGCTGAACTGCTGGGTGAAGGAGGGAGAGAAGCAGGTAACCACAGAGGAAAGCAGAGCTAAGTTGTAAAACTGGATGGACTCTTGTTCAAAGGAAATTCTGCCTGGGCTCTGGGCTGCAGAAGAACCTCTGCAAAGCCCCACAGGACCCTGCCACACATTGCATGGGGCAGCTGGGGAGATAGCAAGGGCACCTTTGTTAGTTGTGTGTAGCCATCTCCATGTTCTTCCTTGGGTGATTTAATTATCTGAGGCACAAGACAACCACGAAGTCATCTCATGGACACTGAACACACCCGGGTCTATGGGGATATTGGCTCCTGCTCATCACATCCCTTCCACCCTGGGCCTCCCTCTGGTGGCAGTGAGGGAAAAAAATGATCCTGCTGTTCAACCACAGGAGTCTCAGGCACTGTCAAAAGAGCCAAGGCATGAAAGCAAAATGTCATCAAGGACAAGGCATTAGAAACAGCTCTCGTGCCACTGTAGATGACAAGAAACACCTTCCCTGGAGCAGACTCAGTCCAACGGGCTGGCAGAGCTGCTGCAGCAGCCCTAGCTTTGTATTATGTGCAGACACTCAACATGACAAGATGAAGGGGAACCCTCTGAAGCTACACAGAGATAATCTGGTGCTTCCCTAGAACATTTTTGCGTGGGGAAAGGGGAAAAGAAAGCGAGCTGTAAGCCCACTCACTATGTGCAGTGTGCTTATTTACTAAAGCAGGCAAATGATCAGGATAAACCTCATGAGAGGAGCAATCAGGACAGTAAGAAATACATAATGGAAAGCCAGGCAGGCTGGTGGTACAGAGGGAGGGAAGGTTAGGTTAGGCCAGGCATGCTAGAAAGACTGGGGAGAGGGAGGAATGTGAAGCAGAGTGGAGGGAGCCCCACAGCCATAGATGGTCCTTCTCTTGAAGACCATGAGAGCTGTGAGCACAGACACCAGGAGAAGCAGAGGCTCAGTAAGGTTTCTTACAGACCTTGCATTGTCCAAAATTAACTATACCTTCAGCCTTGGGTAATTACCGTGGACAGAGACCAGCCACAGTGGCCAAACAGCAATTAGAATGGTTCAAAACACTTCTGAATTCACTGACCTGGGAAGAGCCACTTGAGTAGTACAGGGAGGAAAATCTCCCAACTCACCCTGTTGATGAGCTGTTCTCCTGTTTCTGAAGCTGTGATAAGTTTACAAAGTGCCTGAAGTGCAGGGTTGGGCAAACCTGAAAAACAACAGAAGCAGGGGACTGTTCACTGTCTGTTTCTGACTGGAAATGCAACAACTGGGATCAGCAAACAGCTTCCTAAAACCTCTCCCATGCAGCACTGAGCAGTTCTGGAAGCAGCAGCAATTCCCAGAAAGCAAAAAGTTTTCCCACTTTCCATCTGATAATACATTTCTGAGTGAAAGCTGCTCCTGGAAGAAAGGAACAGTCACACCATACTCCTGGACCCAGCAGTATGTGGTTCCCAGCCGTGACAAGATTTTCAGTGATCATCTACTTCTAGAACATCTGCCCTGATGAACCCTGATGTGATCTCATCAAAGCCAGGCAGGGAGAGGCTGCTGTGTGCTGGGGACAGCCCTTCCCCAGGAGGGACTGCATGGTGGTGCTGCACTGCTGCAGCCAGGTAGAGCCCTTCCCCAGGAGGGACTGCATGGTGGTGCTGCACTGCTGCAGCCAGGTAGAGCCCTTCCCCAGGAGGGACTGCATGGTGGTGTAGAGCCCTTCCCCAGGAGGGACTGCATGGTGGTGTAGAGC
>JAOEGS010012249.1:0-46032 GCA_025447755.1 Corythornis vintsioides | reverse complement strand
GGGGGGTTGTGGAGTCTCCCTCTCTGGAGACATTCCAAACCAGCCTGGATCTGTTCCTGTGGGATCTGGTCTAGGTGCCCCTGCTCTGGCAGGGGGTTGGACTAGATGATCTTCTAGCTCCCTTCCAACTCCTGACGTTCTGTGACTCTATGTGTCCACAAAACCCTGGGATGGCTAGTAATCTTCACAGCTTCCCACCATCCTGTGGATACTCCACACTCCTGCTAAACACACTGGAAGGAAAGCATTAGAAGTCATGAGAGTATTCCAGCCATCTGGCAGTCTGGCTTCAGTCCTGCTGCTCCCCACAATTCGCTGATGGCACATCTGGGGACAACAATGCCTCTTATGGTCCAAGTATGCAAAGAGAGACATCAGTCACTGTGCCCTTCATCTCCATGACTGCAATGTTCAAAGCTATTTTCTTTTAGAAACAGCTGACCTCAATTACCATTGCAAGTGGAGACCCAATCCAACAGCTGCTGCAGCCCCTGGTCTTGGGAAGGATTTTGTCACAGTGCAAGCCAAGACTCCACTTGGCCTCTTTTTGCACTTCACCAGGTGTCCCAGCCTTTTCACACTCACCCAGAGTTTTCACAAGAGAGTACCTCATGGCAAGGGTTGAAGGTATAGAGTCAAGAGGGTGTTGCTCTTCCCTTTCATCACCTACAGGTGATGTTACCTCACAAGCACAGGGGCTGCAGTGCCCTCCCTGTGCCTGCTGGCTGTGGCAGTGCTTCCTTTCTCTTACCAGGTGTAGCAGGACACGCAGAGCATCTCGTGCCCTTTCAGGGTGCTGCAGAATCTCAGTCAGGGCCTGTCCTACTAGTGAAGAAGGGCTGTTCAGCTTCATATCATTCCCAATAAGCATGAAGCCTGCAGGATGCAGAATAAGATCCACTCAATATTCTTCTGCTATAGCAAAAGCTCAGAGCAGCAGCAGACACCCTCTGCCTTAGGCTGCTGAAGCACTGTGCCCTGCAGTGATACCCCATTCCCAGAGCAGGTGCCCACTCCCTGTCTAGCCCAACAGAGTGAATTTCCAGAAAGCTTCTAGTTGCTTTTTACTGCTCTCCAGTAAATCAACAGTGGTTTTCCCGTTCAAGCAAGTGGAAAAACACTGTACTGCAGCTCAGCTTGCCCTCGCGTGCTCCAGGTCTCTCTACAGCAGTGGAAATCAATAGATGCTAAACAGTGCCCACAGAACCCAGAGAACAGGGAGCTCTCCCTGTCTCAGTCAGAAACCTGTCTTGGTCAATGCACCACCAAAACACCATCTCTCCAGTGCCAGCACAAGCTCTGCCTGCCCCTCCTCCCAGCTACGTGGCAGCACTTCTTGCTTCACTCCATCTGGCTGAAACAAGAGTGCTTTGCAGAAACCCCATCTTACTGTCAAAAAGCAGATCCTTCCTACCTGCCCAGTTGGATGGGTGTGAGAACTGCTTGCTGCTCTGCACAGTCTTCATGGCCTCCCCGAGGGCAGCACTGGCCTTCATGCCGTTCAGGAGGGAGGAGTAGAAGGCATGCACAAACATCTTGGAAGCAGCCACGGGAACAGGCCAGAGTGACACTAGGACACACTGTGCCCCAGCAGCTAGGAAAGCTCTTGTCAAGCCAATGACTCCATCAGCAGTGACTTTGCTGTTGGATTCTTGGTAAGAGCCAAGAACCACCAGTTTGACAGGAAGCCTCAGATCCAGCACATCAGCTGCTGTAAGCAGGAACTCCTGAAGAGGAGGGCAGTCTGAGATGCTCTCCACATCACTGGCATCATCCTGCATCCGAAGGGATTCTGGGATTGTGTAGGGGTTCCCAAAAGAACTCTTGCTGCTGGCTGGGTTGCTGTCGGTGTTGGGTGTCAGGACCAAAGCAGCCAGCTTCCAGGAGACATGGGTTGCAAAATGGACACATTCTGCCTGAGTGAGGGCACTCATGACCCTCTCTTTTGTTGCTGCACCGCCAACTAAGGGCTGGCAGCTGAGTAACTCAGATACCATGTATGCTTCCTCCTCTGCAGAAGGCATAGGCCCCCATAGCCACCTGTCCATAACTGCTGAAGGGAGCTTGGGATTTCCTATGACAGCTGCCATTGAGGTAGAACTGGAATAAGCAGGAGTATTCTTCCTCGTGTGGGACTACAGAAAGAGAAAGAGAAAATGGGGTTCAAGGATCTGTTTGCTATGGGGCTGGTAATTAAAAATCCTGTGTCTTCATCTCTACACAAAAGCCTGGTTGTCATAATTACAAAAAAAACCCCAAACATTTCTTATTTTCTTCCACGTAAGTATTCCAACGCACATCACCTGAATGCAGTCAGGATTTCTATCCCCACATCTTGGGTTAAGAGACTGCAGCAGGACAGAGCTGCTGCTTCCCTCACGTGTGCAGGAACCTGCCCCCTACAGCAGAGGGGCGTTTTAAGGGCAATGTCTGACCTTGGAGCTGGGATTCAGGGACTGGATGGATGGCACAGCAATGAGGCTGAAGCGCTCATAGAGGTACTCGTTGGAGGAGCTTCCCTTCAGGAGAGCAAAAGGAATGAGGTACAGTTCTCCCTCCAGAACCAGGATCAGCTGGCGGTGGCGGCCAACAGGCCCACTGGAATGCATCAAGCCCTGGAAAGAGAAGAGAGGATCAGTTCAGCCCTTTCATTCCATCAGTGCCCCAGCCTGCAGCTCCCAAGCACCAGGCTCTAGTCCGACCCTGAATTAGGTTTGGAAATATCCACATGGGAATCATGCTCCATGTGCACATGGGTGTGCTGACAGGTGAACACACACTGGCATTGAGAGAGAAGAACCAACCTACCAACCTCCTTCCTTCATTGCCACAATAAACTACTGCTATGAAATGTCTCATGAAAACACAGACTTTTGGAACGAGAGGGGAGTAGAAGTAGTGTCAGAAAATCCTGGTGTGGACACGTTGGGTAACTGAAGAGTGCAACAGAAAAGTAAGGGATCTGTGCATTTTGAGAGTGAATGCTACTGCTTTTGTCAGGTTCTATCTAGAGAGCTCAGACAAACATGCCCTGGTGCTAACACAGCTCTTCCTCTCCACCTTGCTCAGGGTCTGTCTGCAGGAGGCTCCCAGCCTGCACTCTGCTGCACTGGCAGCTCCTCAGTCGAGATGCACTGACCATACCTGACTAGCAGCAAGCTGCAGCCAGTCCCAAGCTTTAGACTCAGGCAGCAGCAAAGATGAATGAACATTACTAAAGGAACAGAAAGCCCAGTGCAGTGGTCTCTGCCAAGGGAGTCTGGAGTGAGTCAGAAATACCACAAACCCAGGTCAGCTCTGAGGGAGAATGTCAGGCCATAAAAACCTGGAGAGATGTCGAGGTGCTTTTAAAGGCTTCTTGCCATTTGCAGCGGGAGCAAAACTGCTGAAGGATAAGGAAATTTTAATTTGAAAGGAGTTAAAAATATTTGCTGACCTCTTGCTGTTTCCCTTTCTCTCCTTACAGCTCTGGGCTGCCTCTGCCCCACTGACTGCAGACAGAAGCAGGGCGGGTACAGGACCCTTCCCACAACCCAGCTCTGCTCCATCCTGACAGGCAGCCCTGGGAGGCCTCCCCAGCACGTGTGCTCTGCAGCTGAACCCACCAGCCTCCACCCAGCCCTGCCTGCTCTCCAGAGCCTGGGCTGACGAGCAGCAGCTTCCCACCAGGGCAGCTGCTGCTTCCCAGAAATGTTTTTTGTATTTGTTTGTGTGGTTTTTCTAATGCAGATTCCATTTTACTTACTGCTCCAGGAGCTTTAGCTGTCAGCAACATCATCTGAGTCAGTGACACAGGCCTAGCAGAACTTTTAATTCCTGTGTAAATTGCACAGGCACCAGCCCCTGGGATGGGGAGAGCTGGTCTGGCCACAGCAGGCTGCCAGGGTGGCACAGGGTGGGCTGGAGGTGCTGCTGGGGTCTCAGTACTGCTTTTGTTACCCCCTGACCTCTCTGTTCCTAGACAGAGCTGCTGAGTGCCAGTCAGTGCTGGCCAATTAAGGATACACTTCCTGATTAGCTTTATCAAAAGCCTTCTGTGTGGCAGCTGACTGGAAGTGCTATCAACAGCAACATCCCTTGTTTCCACCTCCCACCACTCACAGTCTCACCATCTGGGAAGACCAGTGAAAATCACCACTCCAGATAAAATCTAAGCTGCCCGTGTTTGCTTTCCTACATCGATTAGGGAGTCTGGCAAATGAATCTCTACATTTTTCCATGCCAAAGACTTACTCCTTCCATGGGCCCTATCAGGAGGTCGTAGAGTGCACGGAGCGGGGGCTTGGTGAAGGAAGGCTGCCTCCTTGGAAGAGATGATGTTCCATCCTTAACAGGAGACATGGTGCTGCTGAACAGACTGGTCATGCTCTGACAGCTCCTGTGGGCAAGAGGCAAGGGAGAGGTTAGCTACACAACATACAGGCACAGTGTCTCTTCCTACTACCATGTTAAGCCAACATGCAAGAAAAGACACATAACCAGCAGACAGAGGCAGAAAATTCCTTTCTCTCACACCCCTCTAGTGCATCCTGCCTGACACACCAGTCTAGAGGGGCAGGGACAGCCCAGTGTTTGCACTAGGGCACCATCCCCAGCACAGCCCTGTGCTGGCCCCTGCTGCTCTGGGTCCCAATCCTGGAGCTCCACTGCAGGGAGCAGGGCTGGGACTGCTCTCAGCAGCAGAGCCTCCTCCACCCTGGTTTCACAGCCAAGCAGCTCTAGATTTATTTCTTCACCACTTGGATTGCTTTTATTAGAACAGAACCAAGGGAGTATGATAAATCTTTCACATCTCTTGCCTGCATGTTTGTGCACAGAGAGTGAGAAAATCCACAGGGGAGGATGGGGAGAGATGTGTAACAGGCAGCACAGGCCTGGAGCTCAGAGCAGCCCACTCCCTCTCCTCCCAACCCAGCAGATAAATGGCTCTCCAGGGGGCTTCCAGGGTTGTCAGTGTGACAAGAGGGAGACTCCTGAATCTTCTGGCCAAATGCCCCTTCTACAGAGCACTAGTGCTGGCTGTGGGGCACTGCACTGGCCACTTCTACCTTGCTCTTGCCATGAGAAGGGTGCCCTGATTTCTGGAACAGTGAAATCCCTCATGCAGATGCCTCTGCACAGGTTACACAGTGCTGCTTATTTATCACCCTGTGTGTAAGGCAGCCTGACCTGCAGCAAGCAGAGGACACAGCCCAGGCTGGGGCCTGGACACTCACCAGGACTGCCCATGACCAAGCAGAGCCATTCAGGAGGGCTGGGGTCAGAGCTGCTGCTGCAGTGCTCTGACACACATCAGGCCTGTCATTCTTCAGGCATTGCACAAAAAGACTCTTCCTAGAGATACAGCCCCAAATCCACATTCAGGGCCTTGACACACTCATCATACCAAGCTGTGGGAAGCTCCAGAAAACACTCAGATACGAGCTCCCTGTGGATGCTTTTGAGGATAAACAACCATCTCCAGAACCCACCAGCGTTGCACAAAACCCACAGACCACCCAGCACTCTCTGCCTGTGTGGTCTGCTGCACCCTGTATGGTGGAGAACCAGACAGGAGACCCTCCAGCCACTGCCTTCCTACCTGTCTTCCAAAGACCTCCCTTCCTTCCAGGCCAGTCAGACCCTGGTACCCTCCTGGCTCCCCATGTTAGGAAGCAGTTCAGGTACAGGCAGTGGCCAAAGAGCAGGTGGGGAGCCGTGTTCAGGTACAGGCAGCAGCCAAGTCCCTTGCTGGAGCAGAAGATGACTAACAGGAGGAAATCAGATTTTAGTCTGGAGACCCCAGAAAAGCCTATGAGCCCTAAGGAGCAAAGGCAAACAGAAGCTGTGTAAGACATGAGCAGCTGGGGCTGTCAGTGGCATGCACAGCTGAAAACAGCTACTGCCCAGGCCTGAAACCACTGCAGCTTCCCTTCAGGGTTTCCTTTCTCCTCCACAGGCCATTTTTTTTCAGAAGTTCCTTAACTGCCAAAGCCCAACATTTTTGCTTTTCTAAGCAGAAGTGCCAAAAATCATACCATTCTCTCCTTAGAAGCCAAGTTACCTGCTGGCAGCAGCCAGAAGGCAACCATCCCAAACCAAGGGCTTGCTCGAGTCACCCACTTGTCCCAGACACGGACGGCTCCAACCTCCCAGCATCTCCAGGGCCTGGTTTCCTAACTGCATGGGCAGCTCCCGTGCGTGAGGGAACTTGCACTGGCCCCAGGCCATGCAAACTCCCCTGAGGGTCTCCAGCATTCAAGCACAAGATGTGAACATGCACTCAGGCCCCACATGAGGGGGCTGCCTTGGCAGCAGGGAGGACAATCTCTTATTCTCAGCTCTGAGCAGACCCTACTTCTCTCTGTCCTTTGCACTGCAGAAGCCAAAGCAAACACCACACCTCCAGTCACTGCCTTTGAGCCACAGCTCTACCATCCTCTGAAGCACTCAGCAGCAGCAATCCACTCAGCCTTGACCTACATGAGCACCAGGAGGTGAGCTGCAGCCTGGAGCTGCAAGATCACAGCTTGTGCTCTAGCTCACCATTTAATTCTGTGGCTTAACCAAAGTGTGAGAGCTCACAGTTCCTTGTTAATGCTCTAGGCCAATGCACAGAAATGCTGCCTGCTCCCATTTTATTTTCTAATCTGCTTCCAAACAGATTTTAATCTGCTTCCCTGCTGAAGCTTCAGGGCTCTTGCAAAGATGTCTCCCTGCTGTCCCAGGCTTGGTGTGTTCCATGCCATGAGCCACACCTCCCTACACAGCTTAATTAAGAGCCACAGAGAGCAGCAAAAGGCCAGGTAATGCTTTCTCCAGTGCCACTCAGCTCTGATCCAGTCTGATCACCTATGGGACTAGAGGAGACACTCAGAACAGGAGGTGCTCAGCAAGCCAGGTGCAAAACAGCTGTGGCAGTGTGTTCTTCCCTGCAATCAGAGGGGCATCCTCCTGTCCTTCCAACAAACTAGCAAACCATCTCATCACCTCTGGGATCTGCCTGTCTGATCCAAACTGGAAAGCACTCCCAGCTCGCCATCAACACAGCGGCTTGAACAGATCCGTGTGTGGATTCTGGAAAGAAAACCAGGCCAGATGTTGGTGCCAAAGGCAGCTCCCAGTTTCATGGGGATGCTGTTACAGCTCTCAAGCTCCAGTGACAGCTCATACCACTGCAGGCTCTTCCAGCTGGGAAAGGCCTGGGGTATCCTGTGCTCACAGTCCATGCTGGAGTGCTGATCCAGAAACCCCAGCCTGCAATGTGCAGCTGCCCTCCGTGGGGGAGTGGGAACACTGGGAAAATTCTGTCTTCAATTTCCATCCAGTGCTCAGCATAGTCCGTGCAGTGATGTGAGCCTGAGGCATGAGCAAGCTGTAAGAGGCAGAGATGAGTGAGGACTGTGCAGCTCTCCTGCAGTCCTGACTGGAACACAGTGCATTTCCAGCTGATGAGGACGACAGTTAAGATCAACAGAAACTAATTTTTCCATATTGTGTAGCAGAGAGCCTCAAGTACCACACTTCACATACAGCAGGGACACAGAGTTCCCCAGCAACTGTTCCAATACTCAAAAACAGCACTTGGCCAGGAGAAGAGCAAATTTACAATGATTGCCCCTCAGGACATTTGAGTCTGTAGAAGAAAAACAACCCCCAACAGGCTACACATCTGTGGAGGGCCACCAGGCACCCGGAACTCCTGTGCTGGCTGCACATGTCACACACTAGGCTGTTAATGGATTCTCAATCCCAGCAGGAGCAAGATGCAGGGATGGAGATGAGGGAAGGAGAAATTCTTAGTGCACCATGTGAACACAGAAGGACAGAAGGGAAATCCCATGGACCCCTCTGCTCAGAAGAGGGGAGTGCAGCACAGTAATGACAGACCTTATTCCTAAGAGAGATGCTCCCCTAAATCCATGCTGTGGAGAATGGATGGCTACTGCAGCCAGAGGACAGAGCAGCTGCTCTGTACCCCTCAGCTGGGGGCAACAGGACGGGCACCAGCTCTAAACCTGCAGTTTAGAGGGAAGCCCATTACCATCATTCTGCTTGCTGGCCCCACAGTAGTGCTGGATTCTCACCTGTTCAAGTGGTTGTTCCTGCTGACCATCCTCAGGAAGCCAGTCGGGTCAGTCATGGAGTTCAGCTTGTTATTCATCTCCTCAAACTGCTGGTCCATGATGTCCCCAGCTTCACTTTCAGTCTCACTGCTGGCACAGGCTCTGCAGGGGGAGCAGTGTGGAGAAGGAAGGTTTACTTTTGGGTTCCTGACAACTTGGAGCCTTTGATCAAGGACTTTATTCTCCAATAAAGAGCACATATGTGTGGAGGCAACTAGCTCTGTCCCTGTGTTGCTGTATGGACCATAGGGTATCCTGTAAGCATACTCCCAGGTCAGTATAAACTAATAAACAAAGTCCTGACAAAAGCCAATCACTTCATGATTGCTGAAATGGGGCTAAACAATGTCATGAGGGAAAAATAAAAAATTAAAACAAGAAAACTGAAAGAAAAGGGAAAACAAAAGGTTGTCAACAGCTGCCTGCTGCATGTTCCTCCTCCAGCTGCAGGCATGTGTAGGTTTGAGTCCTGGCACACTTCTGAGTAGCACTCACAATGAGTATTTGGACCTCCTTAGAAAGGCAAAAACCTTGAGTTCATTAACCCACTAGAGCAGGCCACATGCTCTCCCTCCAGAGAAAGGAGTCTGCCCCTACACAAGCTCCAGCCCACTGGAACCCCAAAGCACAGCTACAGTGCACTTAAGAAGTTATGAGCTGAGAAGTCAGAGTCAAATGAAGTTTTCACACGTGTGCTACAGAAACTGAAATCCCAGTTCTTTGCTGGTAGGCAGTGGACAGGTTCCAGGGCAGATGACAGCTCCTCCTGGGGTCTGGTGACAGTCAGCAGTGCTGTAGAGAAGCTCTTGAGCCACATGGGAAAGTTTCAGAGCAGAACACAACATTTATGCACATGGAACCAAGATTTGTTTGTTTAACTCCCTGCAAATAGTTTTGAAGTGGGGAAGAGCTTCTGCCTGTGATCACACCACACCAGCCCAATGATCTCAGAGACAAGCATTAATCACAGAATCCTTAACCAAAAACATACCACTGCCATCACCAAGAAGAGAGCTGGAAGCTGACACCACAGCAAATTAAAAATGCATCCCAGAACCTAACGACTGATGGACTCCCTTTGCCAGGAGAAGATTCTGTGGTGAGAAATGGTTAATGGAACTGAAATCTGTATCTGGAAGTCTGTTACACCTGGTTAACTGCAGATTCCAGTGGTGTACAGCCACATTTGCAGGTGAGAGTCATCAACACATGGAGAAGATGTAACCTTCTGACTCATGCAACCCTTATGCTTTAAGAGGGTAGATGGAACCAGTTCAGTCTGGGGTTTTTGCCCTTCTTGCCCTTCCTGCCAGTATCCACACCTTGGAGGGAGTCAGCAGAGGAAGCAGAAAGGAAAATCATTGTGCTGGTACCTCAAGGGAGTAAAAGCCCTCAGGAGATAAATTAAACCTCAGACCCATGCCACCTTTATCTCCCTCCCAGCTGAAGAAACACGTGGATCACTCTACCATCTCCCTTCCTGGAGAGCAGGGCAGCAGAGCAGGCTCTGGTGTCCATCTCCAGGTGCTGTGAGTACAGAGCAAGGGCCTTGCCCAGCTCTGCTTCTCAGACAGAAGCATGCAGAGAAGAACAGAGAGTGTTTTCATAATCATCCCATCAAGGTATCGAGCCAGATACCAGGAGAGCTTGTGATTAAGTATAAATAAGCAAAATAAAATGATTTGTGATTAATCTATAGGATTAAAAACATAAAAGGAAACAGTTGTGGGACCTGAGTAATGGATGGGAGGAAGGTTCCTCCCTCCTCTCTGAAATTCATCAGAGAGATTAATTCACTGTAAATTATTTACTTAGTTACAGCCACGAGGGAACACATTCGGAGGGGAGGTGGAATTCCTCTGGTATTTGCAGCTTTTCATAAGTAAACCCTTGAAAGGAATTAATTAGGCTGGAGACTGCAAGGAGGATGGAATTCACTGGTGTACATTCAGACATGGCACCTGCCTCCTCATCCAGTCTGGAGATTCATTACACAGCCAATGGGTTCAAACCTTATTTGCATGTGCACACAGATTTACTTGGCAGAAAAACAGCTCTGGGTACAAAAATAAAGCCATTTTTTGTTGCTGCAATGGAAACCTGCCCCTCCTCTGAGCGAGTTCTCAGGCTTCTCGGCCGAGTAGCTCACACCAGGCTGCTCTCTGCTGACAGGGCTCGGGGGGCACTTACCGTGTGTAGTAGGAGTCCACCCCCAGAGCCTCCCTCACGCTGGAGATGTGCTGCTCCAGAGCAGAGCTGGTGGCTGCCTGCAGGGTGCTGCTGGCCTCCTGGAAGTCCCCGGCGCCTTCCGACAGCCCGTCACCCAGGTAGTGCTCGTGGAACTTCACAATCCCTGCAAGGCACCCGAGCCACCAGGTTATTTCTGCACCTAGGAAGGTGGCACAGACCCCAGCACTGGAATTTCCAAAGCTTTCTGTGCCAGGTCTCTGGGGACTCTGCCACCACTCATCACCACAGCCCTGCTCTGAAAAGCTGCTTTTGTCCTTGGCAGCTGATGACTCAAAGGTATCAAGGCAGAGCAGTGCTGTTAGGAGATGCTCAGAATGCATCTGCTGCTGCAGCACCCTCACATCAATTATAGAGCAGATCTTTTATACAAGCACCTACCACAGTAATTCCTATTGCAGTAGATGCACTTGAAAAATGCCTATTAACAGCCTCTGAGAACATAAACTGAACACACAAGGCTCAAACGTGAGCAAGTGTTATTTCCACAGCAGAACCACTCACACCACACAAAGATTTTTCACTCAGATGCATGAAAGTACATTATATACAAAGAAAGAAAAAGGTGGATTAATGCACACTGAAATATTAAAAGATAGCATTTCACAATGGGTAAACCAGTAAAGGACACTCACTGTTTTGTTAAGAATTCAACCATTACTGCAGATAAAACCTTCCTCCACTCAAACTGGCCTATCCATCCTGATATAATTAATTCCACAGCCTGTGATCAACAGTAAAAGGCTGTTCTGGGTGCCCTGATTTCCTTGACAGCATAAATTATTAAACCAGTTAAGAGGAGCAGAGGAATAAAGAACATAGCAACTCCTCCTGCAGCAACAGCAGCAAATACAGAACCAGTGCCAGGGCTCCAGGGGTTCTATCTCAGCAGGGCAGTGAGGATCTGGGGTTGCCACTGAACCCCCTCTCTCTGTCAGCACTAACTAAACAAAACAAGGTGGCCATGGCTCGGCTGGAGTCACTCCTGCAGAGCTCAGGTGGAAGCCCTGAAGCACCACAGTCTGACAGGGCTGTCCAGGGCACTCACAAACCCCCTGCCTGACAAGTGCAACTGCTGTTCTGCAAGATCCAGTGTGACAACGAGGAGACTGGTCACGATGCCTAGTGGCAAACCCTACCCTCTGATCTATGTGGTTTTAGAAAGCTCAACTTGATACTAGTACTATGGAATTACTGGCATTTTCTTGTGCCACCTCCAGGCCTGACGAGCCAATTAGAGACTGGGTGCATAGGACAGCAGTATCACACACTTGAAACACTGCAAAAAACCCCCAAAACCTCTATCTTCCAATCACTATCATCTCTTCTGAAGTCAGGCCTGTGTGCAAGCTTGCTTCCCTTCCCAAAGCAGCACTGGTGCAATCTAAGCAGTGCTTTTTATCTCTTTAGCTTTGTCATGGTGAAGGGCTGCAATTATTAAATTATATCCAGAAAGAACTCATGAAAATTTACAGTCATCACTTTATTAGATAATGAACAACAGCTGTCTGAAAAAAGCAATCCTCCTCAAATTAATCCTCCATGCTCCTCTGTGATAAGTGCTTCCACATTCATATGAGGAGAATTCAGAGGATCAGGCAGTTCAATGGCATATCAGGAAACAGGGACGCCCTTCTGTTTTCTGCAATCCACTTCAGAGAATAAATGTCAAAAGCTTTTGGAAGGATAAGGCACAGAAATATAATTAAAGTAGGGATTCTTATGCATAGATGATTCTCACAAAGCTTGGAATCTCATTACTGCTCTGCTCTGCCCTGTGGGAAATACACACATATTGGAGGCTGAAAAATGGAAATATTAAACACGTGAAACATTTTCATCTCCAGGTGAACACCAAAGCCCTGAATAAGCACTTCTGTGTCACGTTGCTGCAGCTATGCCATAGTTTTCTGTCTATTCAGCTTTTAAGTACTGGATGGAAAGGATTCACTGGTCCCAGATTCATTCCTAGCTACAAATGGCACACAATTCTCCCTTTGCTAGGCTTGTTTACAGGCTCTGCTCTCCAAAAAGGACCTCACCTGCCCCAGGAGCCAGCAGCCAGCTGTACAGATAACCTGCAGCCAGGGAGTAGTAGAGAACAAGTCCCCTCTGGCCATTCACTGTCTCCAAGACCTGGTCAATGGTCACTGGAGAGTAGGGGTCAGAGTCCTGCTGCCCAGTCTGACGTTCCACAAGCAGGTCAGCAAACGCCCTCGTTCGTCCTCTCTCTGCTACTGCCAAGGCTTCATCGTGGTGACCTGCAAAGGAAAAGCCCCCTCTCAGTTCTGACACCAGCGTGGTGTGCAGTGCAGTGTCCAGAACAGGGACAGCTGCTATCCCAACCCAAACGAGAGCCTGGGCAAGCAGGGTCACAGCACTGGTTTCTGGAAAGAGCAGTCTGCACTAGAATACAGCCCCACACATCACCTTGGCTGCAGGCAGCAACACAAAGGTGGGAAAACAAGCTACAGAGATGCAAGTGAATGGAGGCAGCAAGAGAGAAGATCCAGAGGTGCCTGAAACCCAAAGCAGGGCGCCCTTATTTCTGTCCTGGCAAAGAAATCTACCTGCAGTGCTGCATTGGACAGATGAGTGAAAGATGCCTCATGAATTGTCTCCCTGCAACTTCAGTTAACTCTTGGCATAGCCTGGAGTTCAGACTCAGCTTACGATGGCATCTCTTACCTAGACTGACAAGCACCCTCTGCAGGGCCTGGTAGGAGGATGTCTGCAGGTCGAACAGGGACAGCTTGTAGTCCGTGCTCAGCTGCACCTCGTGTCGGATGGTTTCAAACAGTGCCGAGGCCCGGTACAGCTGGAGGAGAGAACAGCCACAGTGACCTCAGACACAGCACAGAGCACTGGCTGGGAGAGCAGGAGGAGCCAGGGCCAGGGCAACCTTGCAGCTGCCTCAGACAGCCCCTCGGGACAGCAGAGCTCCTGGCAGAGGACGGGTAACGTCGGACAGAGCTGGAGGCACAGGAACTGAGCTGGCTCAGGGCAATACACCCCTCCCCAGGGTGCAGCAGCCACCTCCTCCCCTGGGGACAGGGCCCAAAGGGCTCAGAGGACACAAGCAGCAGACCATGGGATACCTGGTGCTGAGACTCCTCCAGGTTCCCACTCGCCCAGAGGGAGAGGCCGAGACCATGGCGGATTTTGGCTTCATCTTCTCTGCGTCCCAGCTGCTCTGCCAGCCTCAGCCCTGGAAAGGAGTCAGAGTGAGAGGAGACCAAAGGAGAGATGGGGCTTTGGCAGCACTTCTGCCTCTGTAGCCCGGGGATTTTTTGGTCTGGGGGGCTCCTGTGGCAGGAGGGACACCTGGGAAGCTGCTGAGCAGGGCAGTGCCAGGCAGCTGCAGCCAACACTCCCAGTGGCACCAGTGACAGAGGTGCCTCAGCATAGCAGACAGTTCTGTGCACCCAGACCTCCTGAAGTGAGAGTAAGGTGCAGTCCTCAGTAAGCCCCTATCAGGAAGCTTGACTTTTGAACTCTAGAAGCCACACAAATAAAATCACACTGAACTGCCAAACACTGCCAGAAAAGACAGCTCCTGCCACATGCCCGGCTCGCTGCCCACCAGCTCTCTCCAGACTCCTGGTAGGCTCCACGTGGTGATGTACAGAGCCAGGGCAGAGGGCAGGGTCCTGGCATGAATGACCTGGAGCTTGTTTAACCTCCAGCAGCACCTTCCACCCTGCTCCTAACCTCTCACCTCCATGGGCCCCGCTGACAACAGGGGTGCCTCTTCTCTTAGGTGCCCCGGGCTCTGCATAGAGGGGGCAGTGGGGGTCCTGGCCATGACCAGGCAGCTCCCTGGCAGCCACTGGCATTCACAAGCTTTTCAGGAATTCAGCATCACACCAGGAGAAGAAGCTGTGTTTTGTTTCCCCCCTTCCAAGTTAACTGAATTCCCTCAGCAACCTGGAATCCTGCCAAGGTCAGTTTCAGGAAAAGCAGACTAAGTGATTAATTAATCCTTCCACTTCCAGCTTCACACGCCCCAGCCACACTGCTCATCTCCATCAGAGAGCCATCACCTCCAGCAGATGTGGTCTGCAAGATGGAATTCCTTGCAGCAGCTCAACTCATTAGCCATCACTGGCCCCAGTGCTCAGCAGTGGCAGAGAGCTTCTGGACACTAAGGGCTGAACTTCCCTCACCTCTCTGTCAAACACAACCTGTTTTCAACTCACAGCTCAGGGGACACTCAACCTTGGTAGCAGAAGAAGCAGCCAGGTGGCTATCAGCAGGTACACATCAGCCTGAGGCCTGCTCTCAGGATCAGAGAGACCCATCACGACCAGGTGTGGTTTTCCCAGAGCCAGTTCCTGGAGTGCAATGGTTTTTACAGAGGGTTTACGCTCTGCAGGCTCAGGCACAGACTCTGCCAGGTGTGGTCAGAGCTGGATGGGATGTCCCCAGGACGTGGGGACATCGTGCTTGCAATGCTTTGTCTACAGGATGCCAGGAAGACTCTGACTGACCTGATGACACTGCTCAGGTGCTCAGAGGTAGCTATGGATGTCTGCAAAAGCTGCTGTGTGAAAGGCCCTTGTCAAACACATCCCCTCAGTATCTCACCTGTGTCTTCAGGCATCTCCTATCCCCCCGACTCTACCACGGCATAGTTCAGCCCCTTACCTTCCTGCAGGTACATCACAGCCTGAGAGTAGTTCTGCAAGGCATGGTGGGTCCTGCCCAGGCTGCTGTAAGACACAGTTTTGGCCACGAGGTCGTTCATTTGTGCCGCGATGCTGAGGTGCTGCTCCTGGTAGACCACGGCCCTCTCGTAGGTGCCCAGGGACTCGTAGGTCAGCCCCAGGTTGCCGTAGGCCCGGCCCTGGCAGCCGGGGTTGTTGGTCTCCTCGGCGATCTGCAGGTCCAGCTGATGGTACTGCAGGGCCGTGTCGTACTCCCCCATCTGCTGGTAGACCCCGCCCAGGCCGCAGGCGGCATCGCTCTCCAGCGCCCGGTCCTTCATCTCGCGCGCGATGCCCAGCTGCCGCTCCAGGCACGAGATGGCCTGCTCGTAGTTCCCCAGCTGGCTGTGCAGGCTGCCCAGCTCCCCGTAGGCCTGCGCCTTGTTAGACGCCTCCCCCAGCTCGTGGGCCACCACCAGCCTCTTCTCAAAGCACACCAGAGCCTGCTGCAAGCTTCCCATAGCCCTGCGAGGGGAACAAAGCAGACAACAGCACTTGTTCTGACAGCCTTTGCTGGAAAGAAGATGTTTGGCTGTTTCCTCCAGACCAGCTCGGACTGCTCGGGCAGAGACAAACAATCCCCCCAGCAGACACTCCCAGCACCTCCTGCCCCCTGCAACCATCTCAGAGCAACACCAGCTGCATCGCCTGAGCCAGCAGCACAGGCCTCAGCACCCGAGGAGTTGTTACTCCCTCCTGTGCCACAGCCCGTGGGCACGTGCAGTGGCAGGTGTGATGGCAGGTGCCCAGCACACAGTCCCGTGGGCACGTGCAGTGGCAGGTTGTAAAGGCAGGTGCCCAGCATACAGCCCCATGGGCACGTGCAGTGGCAGGTGTGATGGCAGGTGCCCAGCAATGTGGCAGGCGTGATGGCAGGTGCCCAGCACACCGGGCATCGGGATGCCGCGCTGCTCACCTGTGCCCGCTGCCCAGGCCCCGGTAGGCCTTCGCCTGGTCTTGCATGCGGTTCAAGCTCTGAGCCACGGACAGGTACTGCTCGTAGTACTTTATAGCCTCCTCGAAATCCCCCAGGGCCTCGTAACAATCTCCCAGGTTGCCGTACGCTCGGCCCCGGTCCAGCACAGACTCGTTCCCGCTGAGCTGCTGCAGCATGGCCAGCTGCTGCTCGAAGTAGCCAATGGCTTCCTCCATGACATTCATGTTCATCTTGGTGATGCCCATGTTCCCGTAGACTTGGGCTTCTATGCTGGGGTCCTTCAACTTCTGCCCAAGCTCCAGCTGCTCTTCGTAGCACTTGAAGGCCATGGTGTACTTCCCAAGTGCCATATACACCGCAGCAAGGTGACCGTGTGCCCTGCATTCGCCCGGCATATCTCCCAACTCCTGGTACACCTCCAGCTCCTGCGTGTGGTACCCTAAAGCCTTGTCACACTTCTGTATCATTCTGTACGCAGAGCCCAAGGCTGCGTAGGCACTGGCTTCCAGTCTCCTGTCTTTAACATGATGAGCTAAGCTCAGTTGCTGCTCATAAAATTTTATTGCACCATTGACGTCTTTTTTACAGACAAAAATATCCCCCAAATTCCCCAGAGCTCGGAATTTGGCCTGGGAATTGTTCAGAGACTGGGCCAGGGACAACAGGTACTTCTGACACTCCTCTGCTTTGCCGAAGTCCATCAGGGCTTTGAAGGCCAGGCCCAGGTTGCAGTAGGCTTTAGCCTGGCTCAGCTTGTCGTGCAGGTCCTTGGCCAAGGCGAGATCTTGCTCGTAGTACTTAACGGCCTCCTCGTAGTTGCCGAGGCAGTAGTGGGCGTAGCCCAGGTTGTGGCAAACCTTCCCCTCCCCTTCCATGTCCTGCAGCTCCGGGGACAAGCGCAGGTACTGCTCGTAGTACGGGGCCGCCTGCACGAACTCTCCCCGCGAGCAGTGGAAGTTGCCCAGGTTGCTGAGCGCTCGCGCCTCACTCTGCACGTCCCGCAGCTCCCGGGCGATGTTAAGGTGGCTCTGGTAGTGCTGCAGGGCACGGTCGTGGGCACCCAGCGCCTGGTAGGCCACCGCCAGGTTGCCGTGAGTCGAGGCCTGCGAGGCGCGGTCGTTGACCTCCATGGAGATCTGCAGCTCCTGCCGGTGGTACCTGACGGCCTGGTCGAACAGGCCCAGCGCGTTGTAGGCGTTGCCCATGTTGCCGTAGGCCCGGCCCTGGGCCGCGTAGTCGCTCAGCTCCTGGGCTATACTCAGGTGCGTCTTGTGCAGCCGCAGCGCCGCCTCGTAGTCGCCCTTCATCTGGTGAATGATGCCTGGAGAGGGACAGAGCCGGGGTCAACAGAACCATTCCTGACACTCCTCTGCAGCTCCCTGCCATGGGGGCTTCCCCAGGCTGGAACCCAGCCCCTGCCCTGGGGGCTTCCCCAGGCTGGAACCCAGCCCCTGCCCTGGGGGCTTCCCCAGGCTGGAACCCAGCCCCTGCCATGAGGGCTTCCCCAGCCTGGAACCCAGACCCTTCCCGAGGCTCTCCTGCCATGAGGGCTTCCCCAGGCTGGAACCCAGACCCTGCCATGGGGGTTTCCCCAGGCTGGAACCCAGCCCCTTCTCAAGGCTCTCCTGCCATGGGGGCTTCCCAGGCTGGGCCTAGGCCCCTTCCCAAGGCTCTCCACAAGAGGCAGCCCCATCCCTTCCCTGATGAGCCTCTCTCTCCTACCAGCAAACCCCAAGAAGGGTCTGTAAATCACACATGCAGCACATGTGCACCACCACCTCTGGACAGGTTGGTTTTTAGACAGACCAAGTGTCCATTTTCTTTAGTAATTATGCTACTTTCCCCCCCACATCGGTGGTACCTGGTGACTCCAGAGCTCACTCTCAACACACCAAGAGCATCTGCATTTGCTGTTCCATTTCAGCCACATCCCCTTGTACTGACCATGAGATGTGGGAATGGGAGCTTCAAATCTGCTCCAAATCTGCTACCACCACAACTTCTGCTGCAATTAAACTCTGTGCTAATTACACAGCTCCTTAACAAAGCTTGCAAACAGTCCTGGAAGAAGCTGCTGAAGGAAGCTCTGCACAGACCCTACAGGTTTGTCACAGTTACTGGATACCTGAAGACCACTTCAGGTCTTTCTCTGACCCTAAAGAGCTTCCCACTGCCACCCCTGTAGCACAAGGAGTTACGGACGGAGAGACGTGGAGGGTCAGTGGGAGCACAGCATGCTGTCCCCAGACCCAGCACATCAGCCTCCTCCCGTGAGGCCTTCACAAGAGAAATGTGAAGACAGAGGCTTTCCAAGTGAGCCTGGAACATCAGAGCTGAAATTCGCTCCCCGAGGCAAACTGGACTTTGTAGATTCATTTCTTAGACTTGGATCAAAACCCCACGTTCCACTGCATCAGCACGAGGCTCTGCCTGGCTCCCTGGCTCCTGCAGCTCCACCACAGCAGCTCCCACAGAACTCTGCTCACCCTTGTACCACCAGGGCATCGGTGAGGGCAGTCTGGAGAACACGAGCAGAACAAAACGGGATCCAGGCAGCAAACACCTGGCTGCTGCTGACTGCTCCTCTCCCCCTGCACTGCAATCCTGACCCAAGCCAGAGCTCATGGCAGGAGGACCTGGCCCATGGGTCTTAGTCCAGCTCCTGGCCAAGCCTTCCCCAGCTCCCACAAGCCTGTGGCTCCCATCGTCAGCGTTTGCTCCAGCACCCCAGCTGGTGCACACTGAGCTCTCCTCAGGAGGGGCAGCAAGGGGTCAACAGAACCGTTCCTGACACTCCTCTGACACAGGAGGAACTAAGCTCATGACCCCAGGTGAGTATCTTGTCCCTCATCTCCTTCCTGGAGGCAAAGCCCGTGCTGGGCTCCACAGACAGCAGCTCTGCCCTGCACAGCAGAGCACTGACAGGAAAGACCTCCAATTACTGCAGAATAAACCACACAGTAATTACAAGGGGTGCAGCAGGACACACAGCTATGCAACTTAGAAATGGGAAAAAACAGTCACCGTGAAATCATCCCATTGCTTCAGAACCCAAAAATGATAGCACTGGTTAAATCCTTCCCCTGGCAACAGCAAGAGGTGCTGAGCTGGACGCAGGCAGGAGCAGCACTGCCCAGGGACCCTGCTCTCCCAGCCAGCACCCGGGGGTGCCAGGGCACCAACATGGCAGCTGGGCCCTGCCCAGTGACACAACACAGCAGGACCCACTCTTGGGAAAGTAAATGCATGTCCTGTGGATAAACCTCCCCTGCAAACCCAGGTTTCTAGAACAAGGGGCCCAGCAAGCTTTGCCTCATCTCCTATGAGTCGGACAGGTGAGACACACCACCTCCCTCCACTGGCACCACCCTCACCTCCCCTGAGGAATCAGGACTGGGAGAACACACAGCTTGAAGGGAGATAACTGAAAACACGTTAAAAGCAAATCTGAGTTCAGCTGACTGCCTTGGTAACTTGCTCTTTGATGAGATTCCTCTTAATTAAGTCAGAAAGCAGAAAAGAGGACAAGCTTTATAAACAAATGTTAATGGTGACTGTGGCACAAAGGAACTAAGCTGCTCTGCAGCATGTGCTGGTGAAACCCAGTCCACAAGTGCTGCTGACACAGAGGAGGATGGGGCTGTTACAGAGGGAGGGCTTATGTACCAGAGCAGCAAGAATGGGGCGATGGAAATCAGCAGCAAACTATGCAAAGACATGCACTTCAAAGACTAAAAGGGCAGAGTCTTCATCTGGAAAGAAAAGGAGAAGGAGCTATCCAGTGAATTGAGGTATATCTGGCAAAGAGAGACAAATGTGATTCCTGCTGGATGCAGAAGAGATAATTTGCAGGCCTGATGCTGGTGTAACCACAGAGGGGCTTCAACACTAGAAATGTTCACACCAGAGTGCCAAGGCTCCAGCCCAGCCCTACAGCAGGACAGCAAAGCAGATCAAACATCACAGTGAAAATGGCATGTGGCTGTTTATGAATCATGGTATCTGTGCCATAGCAGGGACTGGATTCAGTGCCACAGAAAGCATCCTCCACTTCTTTCACATTAACCACCAGTCCCCCTGGTACCTGAGCTTCTACAGCTTCCCTGGGAGAGTCTGAGGCCAGCAACAACCTCTCAGCCCTCTTACCCTCCTTGGATCAACATTTCTGGTAGCACTGGAGATTATTTTGGCAAATACTCAGCTAACTTGTCAAGGAAGGAAAAGTATTTGGTATGCAGGGTCATTTAGGAGGCCCTAGTGAGCTGACAGGATGCCACAACTCAGCCTCAAAGCTTAAGCACACTGAAGAAACTCCACTGTGAGGAACAAGAAAAGTCAGAGCACCATTAAAATACCACTGACAATGCAGATGCTGTGTCCACGGGGGTGGTGGATGGAAGATGAGGATGCTGGTGGGAAGTCCTATGCTCTCTGTGACTACCTCTCTCCCTGAACAAAGAGAAAATACCAGTGGAGGAAGAGTTTGGGAATGCTGACCCAACCCAGGCTCTCTCCCACTGCCACTTCAAACTACTCTTGGGAATAGATAAGAAAAGGAGCATCTGAGGCTGGAGATGATGGAATTCTTGCCCAAGACATCAACCTCTCCTGTCCCACATGAAGGAGTAGGAAGTGGGAGAGGAAAATGGCAATTCATTCACAGACCATGGCTTTAGCAGCCAGGGAAGTACAATTCATACTGAGGTTATGAGAACAGGTTACTGAGCACACAGCACTGCCACCCTCTGCAGAGGTTATGGATGAGTTTAACCCTGGACACTAAGCCCACCACAAAGGCTGCCTTCTGTCACAAGCCCTGCTCGAGCAAATTCCCAGAATTTCATCTGAAAAATTAAGGTTGCTCCTGGGAAAAGAGGAACCTGGTAAGAGACCCCATGCAGTACCTCCTGGCACCTTTCTGTCGTTTGCCAGGGCTAGTTACAAAGGACGGCCCAGGAAGGAAAGGTTCTGACTCAAGACTCCAAAATCATCACCTATCAAATACATGCTCTCTTTGTGCATTCCTCAACAGACAAAAATGAGGTTTGTAGATGGATGGGAGATGAAGCCTTCACAGTTCTAAATGTTTTAGTCAGCCTCTTTACTGCCAAGAAAGAAGAAAAACAGTGAACAAATGTTTACCAGGAGATACTCAGGATAAAACCAAGTAGCATAACAGAGAACAAAGCTGTGCTCTCTTCACACATGGAGCCTGCTGTCACTTCAGTTTGCTCAAGCAGTCGCCCATCTGTTGTGGCACTTAAGGAAGAAGGATCCAGAAACGTGCTGTCACGTCAAAGCATCAGCACTCTGACTTGTTCCTACAGCTGGAACTGACTCCAAAGAGCCAGTCCTCTGGCCAGGCAGCCAGCCTGCCTTCTGGAATGGCACATGAAGGGTACAGCAGAACAGAGCCAAGACAAGAACCCAGCAGACACGAGGGGAGATGGCCAGAAATAACCTTTACTGCCTTATGAGGTGTAAAGGACAAAAATGGCACAGCTTACATTAATTCACCAGCTTTCCTTCCTTACTGCTGAGCACAGTCAGAACTGGCCACCACCAGGAAAGCAACCACAAGTTCCATTTCCTATGCACACCTCCAACTGAGGCAACAGATCAGCGAGGTGAGAGAGAAAGCAGCAGAGCAGCTTCAGAGCAGTCTTTGCAGCTCCTGCAGCAGAAGTGGTTCTGAAGCTCACCCCTGTGGTGGCAGGACCATGTGCCAGCCACTCCAGCAGGAGGTGAGGGCAAGAGGGCTGGAGCGGGGCAGCCAGTCCCTCGGCAGTTGGGAACCAGATGGACAAACAAAGCACCCTGTTCTGACACTCACTGAGAAAAAGCTTCCAAAGAAAACACCTGGCACCCTCCCACAGCACGCCAAGCACGAGACAACAGGCACAAGAGAACACCTGGCACCCTCCCACAGCACACCAAGCACGAGACAACAGGCACAAAGCTCCCCTGCACTGCAAAGAGATGCTGAGCACCAAGGGAGGGGCTGTAAACTGGATTCACTGGTAGTCTGAAGCATCCTCTCCCCATTGCAGAGGGAACCCTCAGAGGCTGGGAAGCCAGCTTGGCATTTGCAGACACCATCTGCTCTGCCAAGGGTGACAAGCTGAGGCTTCTGGCCAGACTGCACATCCCCTTGTGAGAGTCTGGTGATGGGCACTCGCCCTCAGCCCACTGCTGAGTGGCAGCAGCTCCATGCAGAGCCTGGCAGAGCTGGGCCATGGCCTGGGCCTCTGCCCTTCAGGAGCCCCCAGCAGATCACTGACATGCAGCACAGAACAGCTGTTGCTTCAGCAGAGGCCAACTCTAACATTCTGGCTTGGAAACATCATGATTTTTTTTTCCTGTCATCATTATTATTTTCATGAGGTTTTGTTTTGCATGTAGGTTAGATGAAAGGGACAATTAAGAAGTGACTTTTTAATTGGTACTGGATGCTTTTTAAACAACATTAATAGACTTTCTCAACAAGAACTGCATGTTCTCCTTCTCCAGTATTACTTGACTCTGACAGAGAAGACATAAAAATATAGCCAAATAACAGCTGAAACGTGAGACCCTGAACTCAGAGCTATGAAAACTATTTGACTATGAAGTGTGGAGTGGCTGAGTCAGCATACCAACTGAAAGTTATATTTGGGCTCAAATCCAACACCAGAAAAACATTCTCTTCTGCACAAAATACTCTCCTTTTTTTTTTTCTAACAAAAATTTCTGGAATTACATGCTGGAAGCACCACCAAATCCAAAGCTGCTGTAAGATAATAGATATTAAGATGAACTTTCTAGTCCCAACTTGACTGATTTTGAGCCAGCAAAACGGTGAGAGGATTTAAGCTGTGTGTGAAGGTCTAGGAGAAGAGCAAGTTGCTTGCTCTCAGAGCAGAGCTGTTTCGTGCTGGCAGGAGCCAAAGCACCCACAGCAAGTGCCACCCTGCTGCGAGCTGCTCAGACCAGCTTGTCTGTGTACCAGCTTGCTGGGGATCCTCATGCCAAGCAGAACAGACCCCGGGCACACGGGCGATCAGCAAACCCTACAGAACCTCCATTAACCACCCTCCTCTCACCCGAGCTCTGCCCCGTGGCAAAGGCTCACAAAGCCAGCAAACCTGACAGCTCGTCCCCAACCACATGGGCCTAGGGAGGAGAAACAAAAGCAAGCAACAGCTTCTGCTTCCCCAGATGGCAGTGCCTCAGTTCCCTGCATTTCCTACGTCCCTGTCACAGGCCAGTGGATCCCTCGTGTCTCTGCATCTCCCCAGGACCAGTCCCACGCTGGCAGCAGAGCTGGGGCACTCTGAGCTTTGCTAGCTGCATCTGCTGCTGTTCTGAGCAGCCCTGACAGAAGAGCTGAAGGAAGCCAGATGCCAGGCTTCAGCCCTGTGCCTGCTGGGTGCTGTCACACTGGCAGGGGTGTTACCAGAGCCCTCTGCTCTCCAGACTGAGCACCCCACAGTGCTTCTCCTCACAAACCTATTTCGCCTCACACGCTTGCCCCTCATTTGCATAAAGGAGATTCACAATGCTAATTAGAAAGCCAGGACCGTTTTCTTTTCTCCAGTTCACCATATCTTCTTCATTCAGCTCCTGAAGACTTAGCTATTATGAGAAATTAAGTAATTCATCAAGCCCTTTTCAATTACCTGCTGTTGATAACATCAGAGTACAATTAGCATCTACAAATGAAGCGAGTGCCAACTGCCAAGCAGAAACAGAAGCTAATTTACAGCGTGGGGCAGCCTGCAAGTGCTGAGCTTCAGGGGCTGCCAGCAAACACGTTTTGTTATACCAGCAACAACCCTGTTCTGCCACTCCCAGCTGGCTGAGAACACATCCTGAGCAAGAGCTGGAACATCAGCAGAGCAAACGCTTCATCCCAGGCAGAGATGAAATGCATCTTGGGTCACTTCCACGTCTGGTGCTGTGAAGAAGCAGCAGGAATGGACCTCTGAGATAATTCAGCCATTCAACAAGCAAGATGCCTATGTCTCTCCTTAGAGGACCTGAGGCTCCTATATTCTATTGCTTTGACCCTTATGTCTCCTAACTTAGAAGGCAGCAATATATTGGCATATCCAGCTGACAGGCTCCAAAGGAACACCCAGGTAATAAACCACCTCACTTCTTGCCTTAGTGCAAGACTTACATTCATTTGACACCCGAACAGCTCTTCAATCTTTTACATTTCCCTTCCTGCCATGAGCTAGGGCTTTCTGGTGCCTTTCTGAGCAGGTTAATAATTGAACACGGGACAGGTGGCATCAACACAATCTGCCAGCAGTCTGTTTCATTGATGAAGACAGCCTGGTGAAGCTGAGGTATCTGAAGCCAGCACAGAGCAAACTTGCTGTGTCCTGGCAGCAGCTCTGATAATCATGGCATTCCCTGGCAAATTCTGCTCCACGTCAGGGCCTTACCCAGATTGGAGGAGGCTCTGCCTTCAGCAGCTCGGTCCTGCAGGCTCTCAGCGATGTGCAGCTGTTCTTCGTGGTACTGCTTGGCCCTCTCCAGGTCCTGCATACACCTGGCAGCGTGGCCCAGGCCGGCGTAAGCTCGCATCTCGATGGCCTTCTCGGCCAGCTCCTGGGCCAGCTCCAGCACGTAGTTGTGGTAGGACATGGCTTTGTCGAAGTTCCTCCGGTAGTGGTAGGCGCTGCCCAGGTTGCTGTAGGCTCGAGCCTCCTCCCGCTGGTTGCCCAGCTCCTTGGCAATCCTCAGGTGCTGCTCATGGCACTGCACTGCATTCTCAAAGTCCCCCATGGCGATGTACACCGCTCCCATGTTGCCCAGCTCCCGCGCCTCCGACAGCTCGTCCTTGGACTGCTTTGCCAGCAGCACACACTGCTTGTGGCTGGCCAGGGCGTTGGGGTAGTCCCCGATGGCTGTGTACACGTGGCCCAGGCTGCTCAGGGCTGAGGATGCTGCCTGCAGGGAGGAGAAACAACAAGTAAGTACAAGCAGTCATGGAAACGCATCAGATGGCACCAGTCCTAGAAGTCAAAGACACAAAAGGCCGTTCTGGAGAAGGAATGTGACTGCCAACTAGAGAACCTGCTCTCTGCACTTCTGCATCCTCTGGGCAGCTCAGGCAGGGGCAGCAGGAACGGGGCTGACTCAGGAGAACAGGGTGCTGTCTTTCTCTGAAGTGTACAGCGTGTGTGCAGCTGCTCGAGGGAAGGACAGTGCTGCAGAGGTGCAGAGATCACTGAGGACAGGGAGAGGTGCAGAGACCACTGCTGCAGGAACCCTGCTCCAGGACCAGCCTGAGCCATCTCCCAGAGCAGCAAACCTCCCCTGCAGGCAGACATCCCTCGTGACTGTGTTATCGTCCACACCAAGCCCTGCTAACAGGGCGGACAACACTGTGTATGGCAGCTCTTGAAGGAGCAGACAAATAATGATCTTCACTTGCAGAGAACATTGCAAATAAGTCCTTGTCCTGTCCCCACCTCCACCCAGTTCATGTCAAGAAAAACCCCTGAGATCCTACAGGCTGATGCCAAGGCACTGCTGGAGACCAGCAGCAGAACACGTAGTTTGACATAACTACACAGCAGGCTGAGCCACTGTGAGCAATCTGCAGTCTTCCCAGGCTAAACAGCTGCTGATCTGTAAGTTTTCCTGCTGCTGGAAAGCTTACACACTGGCACTCAGCTGGGAGAAGGGAGATGCCTCTGCTGCCTATCCTGCAGTATCAGCAGGCCAGGGTGCTGTCACCAGTACCTTCACATACTTCTGTCTGGCCAGTCACACTGCTCCAAAAAGCAGAGTTCTTACTGTGCAGCATCAGGGTCCTTCTAGCACAGCACTGTTTGTTACTGAGCCCCAGACAACTTTGGGACTGCAGCAAAGACAACAGTATTTCAGCAGCTGGAAATCTGTGCCCTGAGGACATCTTAAATAAATACAGCTATTTGAAAATCTGAGTTCTTACCACGAAGAACCAGCTATATTTAACAAGACAAATTATCCAAGACTCACTCTTTTGCCCACTGCATCAACCAGGACGCTGGGCTGGCCTCCACCCTGCAGAGCCAGAGCACACACAGCCAGAGAGCAGGGCAAGGAGCCAGGAGCAGGCTGTGCTCCTTCTGCCTAATGCACATCTGCTGCCTCAGCACGGCTGTGCACTCAGAGCCCTGACCCCGAGTCCTCCATGGTCCCTGCATCTGCATGTCCCCTGCTGCCCAGCTGCTGCTGTGACCCAATTCCACAACAGCCACCTCCCAGCACTCCCAAAGGAGAAGCCAGGTGGGGTGCCTGTGATCAGCCTCACCCCTGCCTAGCTCAGCAAAGATCCACTGCACCCTTCCACCCCTGATGGTGGCAGCACCTCAGGACATTCGAAGTGGCAGAGGCAGCCTGGCCCTCTGCCCACCCTTGTCTGTGAACACCCAGTGCATCCCCAGGCTAGGGCTCCTGGTCATGCAGGGGATTCTGAACTACCCAGACACCTCTCCACATCTCCTGTCTCCTAGGAGGCAAGACCCCTGCTCTGAGCAGTGTGCCAGGGGAGCAGCAGCTTGACCCCAGCACCAGGCTGCGAGGAGCCATTCCAGCAGTGGAAGAAAGCCATGCTCCCTCCTCCTGCTGTCTGAGATCAACCACTGGAGGCACCTGTGTGCCACAGTTCTGTATTTTGCCTCTCCCCTCTAGCTGGCTTGGATGGCCCAATGCAGCTGATATGGTGCTTTCTGGTAAGGAGCAAGTGCTTTACCATTCTGGGCGCAATATCCTTGGACACAACATCAAGAGCACCAAGATGAAGGATTTAAATTCCTTTCTCCAAGGCAAACAATTACTTCTTCCTGTACAAATTATCTAGAGATCAGACATAAAAAGAAAGTGGATCCAAAAATTCTCATCTGTACGAGGAAAGTCTGCTCAGCACCTCTCAGCTGGAAACACATCTTGCTATTGAAATGGCATCCCTGAAAAAATGAGCCTTTCATGGCTTTCAAAAACAGTGGCAGGAGAAACCTTCCTGAAGATTATTCTCACTAAAATTATATCTTGATTAGAAGAGTAATGCTAAGCCAGTAAGATCTATGTGCCAGAGCAAGAGGCAGAGAGCACAGGTGAGAAATTATTTTTGTGCTCAGCAGCATTAAGAGCAGTGTTTCCACGCTGAGGAACTGTAAATATGCTGTGCTGATTCAAATTAATAGGGAAACCATCTTTTCAGATACAAGAACCTGAGGTGACAGATTAGCTATTAAACACAATTTATAGGTCATAAGGCAGAGGAGTTCTAAGGAAGCTCTCCCTTGACCAGCTCTGTAAATAGCCAAGCTGCATTTGCTCTCCCTGAGGCATCCTTTCAGGAAGCTTAATTATAATGGAAGAACTGCCAGAATTCAAAATGTCTTAATTTTTTTTCACTTAGTGTTGCAGATGAACTTGATTCGAGGCAGGGGACAATGGAGCACAGTGGTGGCAGAGCCTCAGTCACTGCTCACAGCCCTGCCAGGGCCCGGGGCAGGGCATGGGACAGCCCTGGGCTCAGTCCCACAGAGGGGAGCAGCCCTGCACTTCACGCTGCCCGTGTGTGCTGCAGTCAGTCCCTTTTGCTGCTGAACTGACCGCAGAGCAGAGCGGGAAGCAGCGAGCAGAGCTCTGCAGTGACACAGGGAGGGGCTGGGGACAAGGAGCCTGACCATGCTGCCCCATGGCCAAATGGCTTCTCAGGCTTGGGAGGCACAGCCAACAGCAGGCACCTCCAGTGCTGCGCAAACCAGCTGAACCCTCCAGAAATTAATGATTTTCAGCCCCTGCAGGAGCACAGGTACTTGGCTAAAATAGGAAATATTCACCCCAAGCATGTGCTGTGCAGGGCCCCATGGTGTCAGTGCCCCTGCACGGGCTCTCCAGCAGCAGTGAAGTCACTTTCTGGCTGACAGCAGTGAGGAAAGGCTCTTATCTCACAGGGTCTAAGGGGGCCCATTTTGAGGCTGCTACAAAACCAACATGAAAACTTTTGCCCCGAATTTTAATCCGTTTTTACACAAATCTTCATGAAGATTGATATACACAGAGCATCCAGCCATCTGCAACCTCGCTAGGAAAAAAAAAAGGAAAAAACAGATACATGCAGACAATTTGCACAAGCCCAGACCAAAATCCTGCATGGGGTCTGTACCAGGAGCTGCCTTTGTCTTGCTGGCAAGCAGCACCCTCACTGCTGCACAGAACAGACCAGGCACCCTGGGCAGATAAAACCCAGCACAGCACAGTCAGGACTGACCCAGCAGCCTCGACTCTGGAAGACAGGCCACCACGAGCAGCACTTCCAGTACAACTGCAGAGAGAATGGAAATGTCTTTCTGGAAAACAAGGAGCTGGAGAAAACTGGTATCTCCTGGGGCTGATGAAAACCAAAGGTGGACATTTATGAGTGCAGATTGCTGAATAAGATGAGCTGTGGCAAAGAGCCATCCAGACAGAGACTGAGATGATGTCAGTGGGCTGTGACTAGGGGAAAAAGGCACAAATGAAAAGCAGCAGATCTCATTTTTTGTGCACAACAGAAAGTAGACAGATGCAGGCACTGCTTGGGCTGTACATGGGAAGAGGTATGGAGGAAGTCTTGAGACTGGGAGGTGAATCTAAGTGAAGTCTGTGTGGCTGGAGATGTTTGTTCTCAGGGCTCCTAATCCCTTTCCTAAGAGATTCTCAGCCTCACAGTAAAGGCCCAGAATGAAGGACACAAGCTTGGCAACTGTTCTCAGGGGGCTGAGATGTCTGAGTGCCCAGGGCCAGATCACCCACACCAGGATGTGGGAGCAGGGCAGAGAAGTAGAGGAGACAAAAAGAGAAATGGAAAATCATGGGGAAAGGCTGGTAAGAAATAGCCCAACTTGATGGGAAAGATGGGGCTGTTCCCAGAGGTGTCTGCTGCTCACACACCCAGCCAGAGCATCATCCACCCCCAGCCCTGGCCCTCACCCCAGCACTGCCCACAGGCAGCATCCTGCAGCAGCCCCACTGTGAGCTGATCCAAGTGCTCCAAGACAAATGCTTCTCCATCATCCTGGAGCCTGCACGAGCAGAGCCTATGGCACTTCTGGCTTCCCTGGGGCAGCATCTCTTCCCCTGCAAGATAACTATCCATACTCTTTATGTGCTCATGGGGGCAATCAGTGGAAAGACTTGGAGCTTGACATTAACGTGGTGTTTAGGAACAATTTGGTGATTACATCTGCTGGGGGACACCAATGACTCACTTCAGGGGCTTAGTAATAGGATTCCAGAAGATAAATTCATCACTGTATACTTAATAAAATCCTCCACATAACAGGATCTGCCAGGAGCAGCAAGCAGCTCCCACCAGGCCAGCGGGGCAGGGATGTCCCACGGGCACTGGCAGCAGTGATACCTTGCAGTGAGAGGACAAGGTCACTGAGGCACCTGAGACAGGCACCTGAGACAGGCTCCAGCCATGCCAGCACAAACCTCTGCCTGGTAGCAGGCTGATGGGAGACTTCAGCTTCATACCAGTGGGGGTTTGCATCAGCAAACAAAGAAAATCAATGCTTTATTTATCTGACAAAGACAAATTTTGCAGTGGGGGTTACTTACACCTCCAATTATGCTATTTATCACTTTAATAGAAAGCAGATTCTTCTGCCACTGAGCTGAGGCACAGAAGGGAGCTCTGAAAAAGATTCCTAATTGCTCTCCTTTTCTTGGGAGCAACAGCCAACTTTGGTTTTTCAGCTGAATAAGGTAAAGAGTCTGATGTTAAGCAGATGTGTCTCAGAGAATGACACCTAATAGGGACCTGGTGACTTGGAGAGATGCATTTCTCAGATATCTCACCCTTGCCAGAGAACAGTCATTTCCAATTATGCTACATTTAAACAATTCTTTAAGTCATTGTGTAGTCTCAAATGAGAAGACACTGGGCATGTAAAAGGGGCAAGGTAAAAGCCTGCTCTGCTCTGATATCAATCTCACTGTAATGTAGCATTAATCCTCAAACACAGACACCAATTAGAATTGATCACAGATTGAGCTTTGACAGCCAACCTAGGGAAACAATTGGCATGGAGCAAGGATCTGTGAAATTCAAAGCCTGTCTGCAGCATGCTCTTGCGTGCTGCTCTCTCCACTTCCATTCTCCCTCTGGGCACGGGGTAACAGCAGTGCCTGGTCCCACGGGATGCAGTGGAGCTGCTTCCAGAAGCTCAGCCATGCATATTCCTAACATCTGTGCTAGGACAGGCAGCAGGATGCTGCTCTCGGGAACCAGACCTTGGCTCTTGAATACAGAAAGGCTTCCTGGTTCACGGGGCGTGTTTTGGGGGTGGTGGGGGAAGGAGCTTCAACAGACTGCTTCTAAACACACACACACACACACACACACACGTGGGAAGACTGAGTCTAAAGTTAACAAGGTGAGTGCTGCTGGCTCCACCAGGAAGAGCATCACTGTATCCTCGCTGTGTGAGAAGCACAGGTTAGCTCACAGCAATGCAACCCTGCCCAACCATCTAAGCTCTGTGTCTGCCAGGTGTAGGCTACACAACCACTGCACACAAGCAGGACAGCAGGCTGACAGGACGAGTACTGGCAGGACCTACCAAAGAGATCCAGTGGCTGTAAATTGAACTTTCCCTCCCCTTCCATTAAGCCTCTTTACCATTTCCTCAGAATCCACCTGTATTCCACCACTGGGCTTGGGAGATCTACTGAGTTATGCACTGATCCATGTTTCACACCCAGACACAGTGGGTGCCCCACTGACATTCAAGGTTGCCCTTCCCTCCTCCCTCAAGGCAAGGCTGATGTGCCAGGACCTCATCCAGCTTGGCCCTTTGAGTGGCATGCTCTTGAAAATACAAAAGGAAGCAGCAGGAACCACTCTCCTCCTGCACATTATCTGTACACAGAAAAAAATGCCACATTTGCTTTTAGGTAACTACTCCCTGGAGAAAAAAAATACACTGGAATCATTATTCCTGATAATTCCAATTTATCTGTTGAAGGTCTCAGTCTTTTACATAGGAACTACTGAAAAGCAAATCCCAGAGGCCAAAGCCAGGGAACAGATGTCTGGAAGAAGCTTCGTAACTACCGCTAATTGAAGGGGAATAACCAGGAATTAATGACACGATAGAAAAAATCTCAGCAGCAGGAAGAGATAGCTCCAGTCCCCTCTTGATTAATGCATTAAATCTGTATCTCTGCAGATAGGCTTGCTGCTCGTGACAGATCTGACATGGGCTGTGCCCCCTCTCAAATGCCATGGTCTAGAGGACTGATCCTTCTTCCTGCTTCATGGCAAAAGAATCTTGACAACTATCCAGGCAAACCTGAGCAGCACCATGGCTTGCCTGTCATGTTCAGCTGGTCATCTCTCTGGAAACAAAGGCTTTAAAGGGAACACTTCCACCTGCAAACATGGAGATCTCTGCTAATGTGGGTAACTGCACCAGTGGAAAATCCATTTACTCAATCTCCTGCATTACTGTTTATGAGCTTGGTGTGCAGTTCTGCCTTGAAACCTCACAAGACCAAACCCGAGTCATTCCCCACACAGAACCACAAATATTTTTGACCAGGTTAGTAGGGTTTTGCTGGAAAGAAACAACTGCGACTAGTCTACACCAATACCTGTTTCCTAGGAGTGAAAGTGGCTGTCACACTGCAAGGGGTGTCCACGTTGGCTGTGCAAACAGCACACCACTCACTGTGAAGAGGCCAGACCCCCAGGAGCTGCTTTCCTGGGTGGGCTCTGAAGTGCTGAATTCTCACACCACAAAGAGAAGCAAGTCACACCAGCCCAGGAGTGCTACAGAGCAGACCTTAGCATCAAGTCTAAGCATCACCTGGGGCTCACATAACTATCTCAAGTATCCAAAGCTGGGCAGCTTTCTGGACACAGCCTGAAAGGCTCCTGTGTGAAATTACTTTAGGGAGGATGGCTGACTGGACATTTTTAGCAATGAGGCAAGAAAAGAACCCCTTACTTAAAACCACAAGCCTCTCTGAGGTGGTGACCCTGGGGAGTGACTCATACCCTGCTCAGTCAGTGCTGGAAGAATAACCACATTACAGACTTGGATCTGAGAACCCAGAGCAGCTCTGTGCAGGCAAAGAGCTTCTCCCCAGCTCCCTGAGTGTGTGCTGGCCTGGGCCTGCCACCCACTCCTGCTTGTAAAGCTGGGCACTGCTTCTCTGGAAACCAGTATGGGAAGGCTTTGTCTGGGGTGGGCGTCTGAAAGCTGAAGAGCACTGCTGCCTGCTGCCCTGCAGACACCCCCTGCTCCTTCTGGTCTGCCCCAGGTAGGGCAGCAGAGCTCTGGCCTCAGCAGACACTGGCAGAGGTAACTGAAACCAGAAGACTTTCTTTCAGCTGAAATCCATGTGCTGTGGAGGTCAAGTGGGGACATTTAAAGGAGATCCTCAGGAAGTATTACATTTCCCTTCTGAGTCCCAAGTCCAAACAAAACAAAGCACACGGCCTTCTAGTGCATTCCCAAATTTCCTGCACTGGTCAGATTCCCTTTGTTCTGCTTAATCCTGTCGTGTTTGAACTGGACAGACCTGTATGAATCCAGTCAAGATCACTTTCCCTAGAAGAGCTGCTAAATACAGAAAGAGAAAGGCAAAGAATTTATTCTTTCTTATACTAATCCAAATACTTGATGCTCAAGCACTATAGCTGCTCACCTCCCTGAGCTCATCCTCTCAGCCACACAGGTCATTCAGTCTGAGGTGTAATGAAGTGCTAATGCCCTGGAAGACCCCAAATCCTCAAATAAGCTCAAATGGCAAGTGTTTTCCTATCAGAACTCAGCCTTCCTCCAGGGCATGAGGAGCTGTGACCAGCTCCCTGACGAAGCAGAGGACTGCACTGCCCCTCCTCAGAGCCTTGGAGGTAACACCTCCACCACAGGGCAGGCTGTCCCAGGGGTTAATCAAGAGGCCCCTCAAAGACCAGCTGCTAGAAGGCTGAGTACACACAGGAACAATATGATCAAGGAAGTGTGTGTCTGTAATTCTATGCCCAGCAACACAGCCAAACACCTGGGCTGGACAGACACGTGGACTGAACAATGCTCAAGTGTCCAGGAAGACACTCCACAGAGTCCAGCTCTCATAAGTTCTTGTTAAGCTGAAATCACAACACCTGCAGAACCTGAGACTTCAAGGCAGTAGGGGGAAGAAGTCCAGCTTCTGTCCTGTTAGGAAATCTGGAAAACCAATTTCTCCCTCCCTCACCTAACTCTGCTGGCTGCTTCACAGCCCCTCTTCAGCAGCCTCCCTGTGCTACCCTGGTTTGGTCAGTCAGTCCCCCTCGCCAGTGGCCAACACAAAGGTTTCAGTTCTATACAACCCTATACAAAACCAGAAATGATTCCAGAGAATTCATAGATTCATAGAGAACATGGACCAGGAGTTGCAGATGCCTCCTCAAAAAGCCAGGCAAGTGTTAGTGCTGGTCTCCTGGTGAAGCAAGCAAACTCCTTCATCCTGCAAGAGGCTCTGTGATGCCAGGCTGCACACAAGGGCTCAGATCACACAGCTTTCAAAGGAAGAATGAGTCTTTCCTTCTGCAAGTATCCAGCCCATGAACTGCAAGGGCCTGATTTTCTTACCAGTTTCTGCTTTTTGCAGGTGATTTCCCACTGAGTTCCTAGGAACTGACACTGGTCTCAGCTCTCTGGAAAGCAGAGGTTGGGAGCAGTCTTTTGCTTGAGTGGTTAGCAGCCTGATCAACCATTCTGTTGTTTGTAAATCCTGTTTAAAGTGTCATGGGATTTGGAAAGCTGTTTCTCACGCAGAGGCTGAATCAAAAAACAGCTTGTTTCAATTTCTTGAAAGTACCTCCAGGACTCAAAGGATCTCCTGAAAGAACCCCATAGAAAAACAGAAGCCATAATGGAGAAACAAGAGTGAAGAAGTAACCTCATGCACTAAAAATGTTAATGAATATAGATGTACCACAGTCACCCATTTATCTTCTCACTGCTTGATCTGTTCTGTAAGTTACTGGGGTTTTTTTGACACAAGAACAGGAGGACACTTCTGCAAAGTTACCATCTCTGCAACATACATAGGGTGCTCGTGCAATGGGCTGTAGTCTCTGGCATTCTTGTGGCATTAGTAACAGAGAGACACTAATTTCTTCACATAAGCCTTCATGTCACTTCCAATCTCTTCTCTTGAAAGAGCTCAAGAAGGGAAAGCTATTTGTGTTTAATAGCAGTGGTCACATCCTAAAGTTGTCATTCCTGCACGTCTATTAGCAGTGGCTGCATTAACCACTAATATAGATTATCAATTAGCAAAGCACTCCTCAGCCTGCTCCTTAGCTCTGGAACTGCAGTCAGATGTGATGAAGCTGTGAGGAAAAGGTTTATTCTCCTCTTAGCTCTTCCTATTTGTGTTGCTGCAGGCAGCAGATAATCCACTTCTGGCAGACAACCATGTAATAAATTAGGAAGCAGGGGCTTCACTACAGAAGAGGAACAGAGAACAGAAAAGCAGAGAAACAAATACCTTCTCTGCTCCTTTTCTGCAAAGCTCTGCTGCTTACGACAGCAAGTGCCACTTCCCTGCTTTCCACAGGCAGTTTCTGCCATCTTAGTCAATGCTTTCATGCATGACAAATGGCTTTAGCCTAAAGACTCTTTCCACTTCTCATTTGAGAGGTATTTATATCCTGTCCTCATCTTCCAGAATATTTGCAAACATAAGAATCTGAATATCTAACAAGCACAGTTATTTGATTCCTTTCAGAGAGGGCTGGCAGCCCCAGGGCCTGACCACTCTTCATATGGCCCTGTCCCACACAGTGCCCCTGGCAGAGAAGCTGCCCTGGGCTCCCTCAAGCTGCAGTTAATGAACGAATTTGATCCTCAGCATCCATCTGATACTAAAGATAATGAAGCACAAATAAAGAAGCAAGTGACCCGGTGATGATCACTACAGATTTTTCAGTGGAAGAGACAAAGTTGGCCCTGTGAGAACTGCTTTAAAACCCCTGAAACGCAGCTGAATGGAGTGGAAAGGATCCCTGCACAGATGTTAACCCCTGCACAGCTCCATTCTGCAGAGACAGGGGCAGCACCCAGGGGACACCCAGCTGTGCACCCAGGGGACCAACAGCACGCCAGCAGAAGGGGTTCTGGCAGCAGGTAAGATCCACACACAGAAAAAACATTCCTTGCCTCCTGAACACACATGGCAGCTCAGAATTAGGCACTTCTGCTTGCTCTGGTACAGGCATTAAAGCTGTTACCAAAGTAAAAAAATTACTTTTTCCAGAACCTCATCAGCAGTCTGAACAGTTCCTGCTCACCACATGTACCCTTAGCAGCCAGAGAGCTCTCCTGGGCTGGCACACTGCAGGTCACCAGCTGAGGCTGCACGGAGGGAGGAGGCAGATCCAAAGGCAGGGCACAGCTCCTCTCTTGGGGGCCAAGTGTCTGCAGTGGGACTGGGGAAGCTGCTCACAGCTGAGCTCTCCATGGAGCAGCCTGGGAAGAGCTGAGGGCTGTGCTCCAAGGGGCTGCAGCACAGACACGTGCTGGCAGCCTGGACACGTGGCCTGGCACGGGCACTGTGGTGAGGAGAAGCTGTGCTCACTGACTCCATCTGCACCTCAGGGACTGGCTGCAGCAGCACAAACCTGGGGCACGTCCCTGCAGCGGTGGAAGGTCTCTGGATGTAGGTAACCCATAGCTAAAGCTGCATGTGCTGTGATGATCTCACTCTGTGCTGATGTGCCCTGCCATGGTTTCTGCAGGGGAGGGATTCACCCTTCCAGACACACCTGTGGCACAAGCACGGGGACCCTCACAAGAGAAGTACCAACAGTTGTGATCTCATCTCTGACAGGAGCCCTGTGGCTGCCAGCACAGTCCAGACACTGACACCACTCTGGGCTAGAAGGGGTGTGGGCAGGTGGCCAGGGAGGCACCATGGTTCAGCTGAGCTCTCCTGCCATTCCTTTAGGAGGAGGTTCAGCCAGGGGCACACAGACTTGCTCAGCTGGAACCAGACCTGATACCATCCCGTGTCTTCTCGGGGCCATTCAGCTTGTGGTGAGCAGTTTACATGGGCAGCAGCCTGGCCTTCTCACACCCACCCCCCAGCAGGGCATCTCACAGTGCTGCAGATGAGGTCTTGGGCTTGCTGGAGGCCACACAGGTCATGTTTTAGGAAGAATGAAGACAGCCCCTTGTGAAGGACACTTCTAACTCAGCCTGTGTTGCAGTCTATTTCCACACCTAACCCAGCAGAACAGATACCACTATGACTGGCAAGGAACATGAAAAAAAAGGTATTATTTTGCCCTGTACCAAAATGCACAGAAGGAGTTCAGGCAAAAGGAAAATGCTCTCTGCTTTGCTGTGTGCTGAAGATGTGGCTTGTACAGACAAAGCACGGCAGGAAGGACACCTGGAAAGAATTTCCCCTTCCCTTCAGGAAAGGGCAGAAAACCTTGGCTTTACAGAATTTACAGATTTCAGTAGAAAGGAATGATCTATCTTCCCTTCTGCATCTCCTTCTGGAAATAAGAAAGTGAAATTTGATCTCTGACTTGCAGAGCCTGACAGTAAGTAGCTGTATTTTACAAAATGTAGGAGCTTTCTGCTGTGCTTCACTGCTGGCTCAGGCCTCTCTAAAGGGGGCTGGGAAAAACGACTAGAGCTGCAAACCCAAATAACCACCGTGGCTGGGCTCACACAAAGTGTGCTCAGACAGTTGCAGAATCTGCAAATTCCCCACTGAATCCAGACACTGATTATGGCTGTCACAGCAATCATACTTCACTAACACTCCTCCTCCAGAGAGGCACAGCAGCTGGTTATTCCTGACAGCCTTCCACCCTGACATCCTCTGCTGCCAGCAAAGGTGCCCCCTGGCAGTGCCCATTCTGCACTAGCAAATGCATCACTCACTGGCTCCTTGAGTGTCCTGGGCCTCGAGCCCATGGTTCTGGAACTTTTGCATTCTGATGCTTCCACGCAGGAACCTTCACAGACAGGCGAGAGCAAGATGACACAGAAAGCCCACAAGAGCCTGCTTATAAAGACCCATCTTCTATGCCACTCAACCACCCACTTCTCATGATCTTCACCATGCATCTTCCCAGAGTCAACCCTTCTGCACAATACTGCTGAGGCTGCAAACATGGACTCTGCCTCACACTTGAAATTGGTCTTGAAAAGCATCTCAAGACAATTGAGTGCCTTAGTCCCACCTGCTGCAGATGGCTCTTGGAGCCACAGATGCTCGTGGAGATATGCAAGAGCAGCAGCCACAGAAACAAATGGTCAGTGACAAGAGGGCATGGGAGCAACCAATCCTCCTCCTCACCCAACAGCTTCCCTTCATTCCTGCCTGGGAAGGGGCAGCTGCATCTGCAAGGAAAGGCCAGTTCAGCTCCAGAGGTGCTGGGCAGCCAGCAGACAGGAGCTGCCAGCACCCAGTGGCTTTCTGTCAACACTGCCCTGCCCAGAAGCTCAGTGCTGGCAGTGCACTCACACAAGCATTCATTTCATGATGGTGAGTTTATGACTCTGACTGCCCTGCTATTTCTGAGTGCAGGGCTGTAATAGAAGGCGTCTGACAGCCCAGGAGAGAGATTATGGTGCAGAGTCCCTGTGGTATCAGTGGCCTCTGCATGAGAGGATTCAAGCACAGCCTCTGTGAGGGTTTGGACACAACCTGAGGAGGGACTCCACAGCTTTCCTCTCCCTCTCCATTTCTGCTTGTCAGTCCTCACAGCTTCAGAACAATCCCTCAGGCAGTACTTCCACAGATGACATGCTCTGGGAGGGACTCAGTCCCGTGCTGGCTGCCCAGAGCCATGAAGACAGAGTTCAGTGGTGCCCACCCTGACACCAGTGGCACAACTGAAGCATGGGTAGGACCATCCACATCAGCCTCCCCTCAGCCAGTACAGGAGACATCACTGTAAGAGCAGCAGCCCAGGCTTCATGGGGATTCTCGAGCACATTTCTGGGGTCTGCAGCAGGCCAGGACAGCCCACGATGAAACCTGCTCTGCCCACTCTTCAGAGATGACAGACTGCCAAACCAGATCCAGGCTCAGAGATTAACTCCTGTGCTCATCTCCAGCAGAAGAGAGGCAACTGTCCTCCTAGATGGTCCTGCCTGCCCTCCTCTCTACTGCATCTCACTTCTTATCCTTTTCAGGGTGGTATCCTAATTAGCTCATCTGACTTTCTTGACCTGACACTTCAGCTAGTCAGAAAATGCAACCATCACTTAACTGTGATGGAGAGCACTGAAATGCCCCTCGAGACAGCTACTCCATGGTGCACACTGCAGTGTCTTGCTAAGAGCCAGTCTGCTCACTCACCTGCATAGACCAAACCCACAGGAACATTCAGTACCCAAGGTGTCTCTTGGAGACACTGGAGCTATGCCAATTCCCAGCCACTTCTGCTCCATCCTGTCTCTGGGCACAAGTGTCACCACACAGCCTGAACTTCTCCCTGCTCTGTGACTGCAGACAGATGACCTCCCTAGACATGCAGGCCAAGACAGACATACAGACTGTGCTCAGTACGATGTGGTGCTTGTAACAGGAGCTGCACAGAGTCCCTGTGCCAGGGAGAGAGGAGTGTTTGCCATGCTCAGCCCACCCCAATTCCCCACTCAGCTGATTTCCCCTCCCCAGGCTTGTGTGGGAGAGGACAGACCTGAACCTTACAGCCAGACCCGATGCAACTCCCTCCCTGGGTTATGAGTAACACAGCCCAGAGAAGCCCCTGGTACAAACATTTGCTTCAGCAGGCTCAGAACCCAGAGCTCCCTCTGAGGGTAGCAGTATCCCGAACAAAGGGGCACTTCTTACCTTCTACACCGGCCCTGTACAGCTGGAGGTAAAACAATTACCTCACTACAGTCACACACCAAATTCCCTTCTGGTGGAATTCACATCAGCACTAAAGCAACTTTATAACATTTGCATTATAAAAATGTCTGCACAGGAGGCCAAGAAAAACAGCTTTTTGTTCAGAGGAAGCTCTGTGGTCAAGATGATGTCATCAGAAAGCGCCAAATTAATTTCCTGTGGTTACATCCTACAGGAAATCCAAGAAGTTCAGCTTTCTTGCTAAACCAAGTAGTCATTTGTTGTCAATAACTGTTAATTATGTGCCCAGATGTGTCATGAACTAAGAACATTCATGATCAGCCTTCATTCCCTGGATTCCTCCCGGATCAGCCGCTGGGATCTGTTTAGATCAGCAGCCTGGAACCAGTGAAATGCACCAGCACTTGGTCCCAGGGCTCTAGGGTGCACAGGCTGCTGTGCTCACACCAGCACAGCTCACACCAGCACAGCTACAACGCTCCTGCTAGTTCCTTCAGCCCCTTCCCCAACAGGGGATCTGCTTCTTAGAGAAACCCCACAGAGGAGGAGCAGGAACAGGGACCCCTAATCTCAAGAATGATAAAAACAGTGATGAGTAACAGTTTTTCTGCTCTGCATGAACAGAAACAAGGAAATAGGAGGGACGTGGGAGGTTTTCCAGATGGTAAAATAATCATGAAAATGTCTAGCACATCCCTCCTCCAGTCACAGTCCTTCCACAACCTACTGAGACATGCATCTCTCTAAGGCTTACTTGGCATTTAACTTATAAATTAACACTTCAGTAAAGCACTTAGCTAACTCAGATGGATCTTTTCAACAACTTACCAGCAGGGAACCAATCTTCCACAGCATTCAGGTGTCCCCAGAACTGCCAGCATTTGAATTCACACCTGCCCTGCTGCCTCCACCTGCCGTGCAGCCTGCAAGCCCCCGTCCCTGTGTTCTCATTCACAGCAGAGGGTAACCCATTGGAGGGGGGAGGAGCAGCTCTGGTGTCTGTATATGCACCAAGAGGATGGTGCTGTCCTTATGGTGACCCTGGGGAGGTGTCTTGGGACAGACTCCTCAGCCTGCTGCCCTGGGCTGGCAGGGGACCCAGCATAACACCCGAGTGCTGAACAGTAAAGGGCCAAGGCAAGTCAGATCCAGCCCCAGCAACCCCTCCCAGTCACACACACGTGCAGCTTTGTGAGGATTCGTTTTCTCTGCACTACCGTGTCACCAGAGCATATTTCTGTGACCATCTGGGACAGGGAGCTAGCTGGTTACTCATCTGGAAAAGACACAACCCAGGATGCACCCTGCTGAGTCTGAGCTGGCAGCACCCCTGTCAGAGGGACAAGGAGCTGGGGACAGCCAGGGCTCAGCTGCAGTTGTATCAACACCCACAGCAGCCTCCACCCTCAGCCCCGCAGGCAAACGGGTAGGAAGGGACAGAAGATGGAATGAAGTTCTCAGAGCCACGTGGAGACCAGAGGTGGAGGAGGCAAAAGGACAAACCAAGCACCCTGCCAGCTGTGCCACATTCTGTACCCACCAGTACCAACCATCTCCTTAACAAGAGGCAAGTGAAGGGCTTGGGGAGGAGGCTGTGCAGCTTCCCAGCCTCGGAGCAAACGGGCAGGGCAGACAAGGTTTTTGGCATGTTTTATCTCCCCAGAAACCACACAGTGACTCCCAGCTCAGTCTGTTTATGAAGTCTCCTACCTCTCTGTCCTTCAGTTTCATGGCGAGCACCAGCTGGTGTCTGTGGTTCGTCAGGGCCTCCCGGTAATTTCCTTTGGAGAAGAATGCAGAGCCCAGATTGCCGTGAGCTCGGCATTCTCCCGTCTGGTCACCTGAGGCACATGCAAAAAACACAAAGGTTAACTAGCCAAGGACTCACTGGAAGCACCAACACAGAGGCTGGGACACTCTGCGTGGGTGATGCTGCAGTGTGAGAACCAGCACCAGAAAATATCACCCTTAGTTCAACTCACAGGCAGAACTTCCCGCTTTCCTGGCCTCCAGACACCTCTACAGTGGCAATCAGCGTGATCTTTACTTTTAACTTCTGCTTTGGCCTAGCACTTGGCAATTTCCCACTCTCTTCTGTTTATTCCTTGCTTGGCATTAGTGGTTGGAATGCAGAAGCCAGTGGCCCAGGCTTCACCCAAGCCACGAGTGTGCCAGCCTTCCCAGAGCCCTCCTAGCCAGAGCCCTCCTCACTGTCTTCCCTCCTCTGTAAGGCCAGCCTTTCTGTCCCACCTTCTGCCTCCTCTCCTGCAGCCCCCGGAACCTTGAAAGCTGGTGTGGGTAGCTAGGGCCTGGCGGTCGGAAGATGTCGCATTGTACGGGAAGATAGAGATATTGGCTGTTGGGGTGAGCTTGCGATTTAGCGGACGGATGTGACGTTGTAAACCCGGGCTATAAAGCCATGCCACGCGCTAAAAAAACTCCATTTTTGCCACCCAGCACATTGGTGTCAACGAGCTAATTGTGTCTTTACAAGAGAGGTTACCTCGTCTAGCAAGAAGGGTTCCCCGCTTTGCGGGAAGGATCCCTCGCCCCTGCGAGAAGCTGAGTCTGCCTCGCTCTAGCGAGAAGGGTTCCCGCCTCTGCGGGAAGGGTTCCTCGCCCCTGCGAGAAGCTGAGAGTCTGCCTCACTCTAGCGAGAAGGGTTCCCGCCTCTGCGGGAAGGATCCCTCGCCCCTGCGAGAAGCTGAGAGTCTGCCTCACTCTAGTGAGAAGGGTTCCCGCCTCTGCGGGAAGGGTTCCTCGCCCCTGCGAGAAGCTGAGAGTCTGCCCCGCTCTAGCGAGAAGGGTTCCCGCCTCTGCGGGAAGGATCCCTCGCCTGCGCGAGAAGCAACAAGTGGTGCCGAAACCCGGGATCGAACCAGGGACCTTTAGATAGGATAAACTGCACACGAGAGGGATTTCCCAATTTCTTTACTCACAGAAACCCGAGCATTACAAAGGTGGTGACCACCAGCACCACTGCCCATCTGTTCCATCCCTGCCAGTCCACCGTGGAGCAGGCACAGGGTAACTCTCACCTAAAGTCTTGGCCACGTCCAAGTCCTGCTGCATGTAGCCAGTGCTCTTCTCCGTGTTGCCGAGGGACCAGTAGGCGCTGCTGAGGGCGGAGAACACCGAGCCCCGCAGCTTCAGGCTGCACGTGCCGATCCTCAGGGCAGCCTCCAGCACCACCACCGAGGCCCCGTGGTGGCCCGCAGTCAGCAGCTCCTGGCCAATCACAGACACCACCACAAACGGGCTCTTGTCCAGCTTCATCTTCTGCAGCTGTTGATAGGTGGGCTCCAGGGACTCTGAGACACAGAAATGAGGGCAGCTACTCAGCACACCAAGCTGTTTAATCCAGACATCACACGCACAACTCCCCAAGTTTTGCTAACAAAGTGACACGCAAGTTCCAGGCCACAGAGCCCAAATCAAACCAGGAGCTCAAAGCTCACATGCAACATCTGATACCTAGTACATCAAGATAGATCAACTACCAAACTGGTGTTTTACCTGCAGAAAGCATGTCAGGAAGACAGCATAGGCATGCAGAGCGGCCTTGCACTGAGCTCTGAAGACTGGCCCAGTGGCAGAGGGAATGCAGAAAACATTTGGCAGGCACTGGAAATGGGCCACCAGCACTGCCCGAAGCACTGCAGGTTCTGCTGCTTCAGCACACACTTTCAGCTGAACACCTGCAAGCTCTGTGCCTGCTCAGATACCACAGCACCCAGTGTGTACCAAAGGAGGTCACAGACACTGCGGAAAGAAGCTGCTGCTTTTGCAGAAGCTACTCCTGCAGAATGACAGCACTGGACCTGCCAGACCACTGACAATCTGTCTGCCAGCTCCCATCCTTCAGAGGATGGAGCTCCCTGGCTGCACGTTTCAGTGTGGATGAACACCACTGACACAGCCCTTCGGCCTTTCCAGCCGCTTCTTGTCTTCCCCTGAACACAAATATCCTGCAGGCTACCACTGACATCGGTCTGTCCATGGCTTCAAACAATCTATTGTCCTGGTGGAATGAAGTTACAAGGGACTGGCTTCACACCATGGACAACACCTGGTGAGACCTTCTATGTCTCCCCTAGAAAGCAAGCTCCTGGAAAGGGGACCAGAAAACACGACTGCTGAGATGCTTGCAGAGTGCCTAGCACAGCAGGACAGACTCTCAACAGCCAGTACAGGATATACACACTGTCAGAGTAAAACCAGAACTTTACAAGCAAGGCTGATCTAAAATGTGCCAAACCAGTCAGTGGGAGGATGACATCTGGAAAACAGCAGTGCTGAGAAGCACAGCAGGGAAGAGCTGCAGTGCAACAGGACAGCAAGATCACCCAGACTAGTCTGGAGATGCTAACCCAGAAATGCTGAACCACTTGACTTCTGAGCAGCAGCCACCCTACCTGGGGCAGTGAGTGAAATCAGCCTCACAAGGTACTTGCTATATAGGACAGAAACTTCCAGATGAGTTCATTTCAGAGGATGGAGAAAAACAGTGTAAAAAATGGAAACACCAATGGGGATATTTTTTCATTTCAGCCCTTCTGGGTCCCTCAGGCCCAGGGCCCTGAGCAGCATCTGCTGAGGATGAGAAATGCCCTGTTCCCTCCAGGCAAATACCACTAGGACACTGCAGCACAAAGCTTGTAAGAGAAACAGTAACGAGGAGACCCCTCCTTCCTCTCGAGTGTTGAGATGAGGACATGAAGAGAGAGAGGCCAGGTGCTGTACAGACAACAGGGCTTCAAGAGCCACCTGATTTCAACACTTTTTGAATATCAGTGAATTAGCAAAGCAGCTTTTTTTTTGCCTTCTGGAACACCCTGTTTTGGGAGACACCAGTACCACGGACAAGCTGATGTTGGATTCTTCTGGGCAGACATTTCAGACTCCCCTTCCCCAGTGGCCAAGCACCAGAGCACTCAGGAAGCTGTTCCAAGCCATAACAAAGCCACAGCAGTGCACCCCCCCTGTCTGCACTGATACCACACACAAGACACAACTGAGGGCTTTATTGAGCTGCTTGCACACCACCAGTCTGACTCACCTCCAGTCTCCCCAGCTGACTATCACCATCTTACCGTCCCACTGAGTCAGAATTTCTCCTGTTCCTCCTCCAGCTTTGGGCTCCTTGCTTAGCACCTCCTGACTCAGCAGAAAAGCCAAATCTGGAACTCTTTCCCTTTGGGCTCCAGGTTCTTCCCCCAGATGGTGTCAGTCACCTCTGAGCGCTCCAGCAGCAGATCCCACCCCTGAAACCCCCCGGGGCTTACCTCGCATGGGGGACTTCATGGCGGCCTCCACCATGCCAACCAGAAGCTGCAGACTCTTGGGGTCCTGAGCCAGTCCCGACGCAAACGCTGCCAGGGCATCTGCATGGCGACCGAGGTACTGAAGGGCCACACCCTGTCGGAAGTATGCCTGGGAACAGAGGAACAAGGAATGCCCGTCACTGCACTGGCAAAGGCACGGGTGGCAGGGCTGAAGGAATGCCCATCACTGCACTGGCACCAGGCACAGATGGCAGGGCTGCCCGTGACCTTGCACCAGCACACGTGGGGCTGCACAGTCACATTCTGGACTCACACTGGCCTCCAGCTCACAGACTGGTATGTGGCTGCCCCTCTTACTGCCCCTCTCCCTGCCCCTCTCACGCAGTCCTGGCAGAGAACAACCTGCAGCGAAGATCCAGCTGCACCCAAAGACCTAGACAGGAGCAGAACCCTCTTTCTGCACACACACCCAGTGCACTGCCCAGCCTGTCCCCCCTGCTGGATGACTGTACACACATAGAACACAAGTGTGTGTGTGTGTGTGTGTTGTGTGTGTGTGTGCACGCACATGCACCTCTGTGACTGAGGCAAGACACTCCCAATTCTGAACGTTGGCATCAGCATTTTAACCTGTGTCTTCCCTTCCGAGGAAGCCATTCCCAGGAAGATATATTAAGTATTTGGAAGTCTCTTTGTTTAAACAGGATAAATCTCCAATTAATATCCAAACTGGTATTCCATTAGAGCTTTCAGACACTTCTGGAATCCAATCCAGGGCGGCAGAGATTAAGTAAAATCAGAAATGACATGACAAATTTATAGATATGAATATTTAATCTCTTTTCCATTAGTAAGCCTTGACTGTAGAACCACTTTTAATGAATTCAATGAAAGCAAAAATTCTTTTCATTAACCTTCAGTATAAATGTGTTCTTATTGAACAAAACAAGCTACTGTACTGGAAAATCAAGTCAGTGTTAATTAGATTACTCGCATGAATCAAAGCAAACACAAAGAACAGTGTGCAGCAGCCATCGAGCACCAGTCCTCCCAGCACTGGGGACGCTGTCACCCAAACCATGCCACAGACTCCTCAGCCCTGCTTTCCCCCAGAACTGTAATTTAATTATCACCCGATGACAGGGGCAGTTTGATGAGGACCTTTCCAGATGGCCAGGCTGGCCCAGGACAAACGTGCCCGACTGACTGAGCTGCTGAGGACGAGAACTTGAGCGGCAGCAGCCGGCACGGAGCTGCACCCTGCCTGGTGATGCCTCCAGCACCTCCTGCTCTGCAGGAAGGCAGAAGGCTGCTCTCCTCTCTGACACAAGCACTGCCACGGCACATCAGGGCACACACCAGCCCCCAGAGCTCCTCTGTACACAGGGGGAGGCCAAGACAGCCAGGGGGCCAAGCACAGCCCTGTCCCACAGCCCATCCCTACAGAGCAGGGCTGCAGTAACGTGCTCTTCCACCACACATACACCAGGAACTCACCTTCCCGTCCCTCACGAAGGAAAAAGGCCCCTGGGAGGAGGATGGAGAAAGGCAAGCTAAACAAACACAGGTGGAGCCTCTCCCTGCTCCCAGTTCTCATACAGAAATCAGATGACCCGGAGTTCCCAGCAGCATGCACACTACTGTCCTGGTACAACATCACAAAACAGGGGAAAACAAAACAAAACAAACAAAGCTGCCTGCCCATGGATCTCACAGCCCTTTGCAGAGAAGTTACAGACCTGTTTTGTTGACTATTGCCTGCCCAAGAACTTCACCACCTTCCCTGCCAGAGAATCACAGAGTGTCAGGGGTTGGAAGGGAGCTAGAAGATCATCTAGTCCAACCCCCCTGCCAGAGCAGGGTCACCTAGACCAAGT
>JAOEGS010012248.1:0-12589 GCA_025447755.1 Corythornis vintsioides | reverse complement strand
AGGGGGGTTGGACTAGATGATCTTCTAGGTCCCTTCCAACCCCTAATATCTATGAATCTATGAATCTATGAATCCCCCAAGGTGGCTGTTTCCAAGCCCCTTCCCCAAGCCTCCCTTCCTGCAATGCCTTTCCTGCTGCCAACCTGTTCCCAATTACTTCCAGTCATAGGCTGCCTTTCAGCTTTATGAAGACATGCCCCAGAGTTTTTCCTTAGGGTGTAATTTGCCCTGACAGCCACCTTCATGCTGTTATTTTCCCGACCAGCAGGTAATGGGAACCGGTGCAAATCCAGAGGTGATGGAAGGTGAGCGCGTGGGGAATGCACCAGCCCCAAGCTGCAGGGAACCCCGTGCCACTCAACACCAGCATCTCCCAGGCCTTTTGATGGGATCATGTGTCTGGATGCTCCCTTCCCAGCTTCTGTTGGACTTTCTTTAAGACTCCCTATAATTTTATTGTCAAATTAGAGTCCCACACTGATCTGGGTAGGGTATATGTTACAACAAATCATCTTGGCTGCACAAGCCATTGACTTGCACAAGTGTGGGCTGCAATATGGCTGCGGGGTGTGTGGATTTTGCAGCGCTTGCAGTAATGAGAGTGCTGGGAAAATGCTCTCATGCCTGTCATGTCATGCTGTCATGCCCCAGTCATGCCTTCCCTGGTGCATCATCTCAGTGCTGTGCAGGCATGCTGGGGGACTGTGACGTGAGAGCGTGGGAGCCCCTGCTCTGCTCCAGTGAGGGCAGGGGGGGACAGGAGGGAAGCAAGCAGGGAGATGTTGCCCTGGCAGACGGGTTTGCTATGCGGAAATAGTTGGTTTTTTTCTTGCTGTGTTAGTAAAACAAACCCAAATCGACTTAAATTACCTGCCCTATGTGCTAAAATGCCGTTGACTTTTCCAGTCAGTCTCCAGTAATCACCAAGGCCCAAGTTGCTTGAGAGGGATATTTGGGCAGTCAGTGTGTGTCCAGAGCTGTGCCATGTCAGGAGCTTCTGCTTTTGTCCTAGAGCTCAGGATACTCTTGGGGTGGGGCACCTTGGAGACTGTGAGGACTTTGCACAAAATATGCCACAGATGGACCTGAGGACTGGTGCTGGGTCTTGCCAGCACTCACTCAAGGACCGGGGAGGGGACCCTGTCCATAACAACACCACCCAAACAAACAAAAGGGACAGCCCAGATTTTTCCACGGGTGGTTGCTATGTCATCAAGGAGTGCTGGCACCTGATGCTCCAGCATGGAGCCTTATCCACAGATTCCTATCAGAGGGCACAGACAGATGAGGCATGCTCTGCTCTAACGGTTAAATTAGCTGGAACAAGGTTTCCAGATAAGATAACACTGGTTTGCTGAGTAGGCTGCTCTGTGTTGGCTGAGTTGTTTCTTCGGCAGGCTATGAACCTTGCTTTGAAGTGGTGCTCAGGATGGGACTTGGCTTTGCTGAAGACACCACCCTTGTCCCTGTCCTGCTGCTCCCTGGCACTGTCTCTGCCCAGAACCAGAGCTTTCCCACTGCTTACCCTTGCCCATGTCTGCAAGCATGCTGCTATCTACAGTATCCCACTGCAGAGGGATGAGCTGGCTGCTCCTTACTGCTGCTCCAGAACATGTCACAGATAGTTGAGCATAGTTTTGGCTCCCAGGGGGAGGTGTTCTGTCTGAACGACAGAAGGTGCAGTGATCCTCAATATCTGTCTGCCAGAGCATTTCCAGCCAGTTCCCTCCAACATAGGCTGGCCAGGGCTTGGTTTATTGCCCTGCTGCAGTGTGCTGATGGGTTTCACACACAGGCATGAGGAGTGTTTATGAACTCATTCTCTGTAAACTGATCAAGAGGCTGCATCCCACAGGCTCCCGAGGTGCTGCCATGTTCCAGGAGTGCCTACAGCCCCTCCTTCCTCCCCACCCTCTGACATAAAGCTTTGTCGTGCTGCTCTGCTGACGTGTATGCCCATGGATCGATGGGATGAGAGCAAGGTGGTAATGAGGGTGTAGAATCAGTGGCTGCTGACCCATGTCAACCTTCACCCCAATCCTGGCTTGCTGTAATTCCTGTAGGTTTGTAGGGTGCACTGCACACTGACATCCCACGTCAGCTCATCTCTTTGTGAAGCAGGTTGGGGGTAGCCCAAGCTGTGAACAGATCCATAGCAGGGTTGGCTGGGTTAAATCAGGGGCCTGTGGGGTGGTTGGCTGCCAGGCATAAAACTCCATGTGGTCAGGGCTGGCAGGGAGCAGCATGTGGCTTTGTGAGATATGCTGCCAGTTCTGCGACTGCTCTGTTATGTGAGTAGTCTGCAGTAAGTGCAGGGGGAACCAAGGGGAGGTGGTGTCTGGGCTCTTCTTCAGCCAGGTAGGTTGGCATGTAGTGCCATGTTGGGGCATGGGCTGCCCTGGCCGGGACAAGAGTGTTCCTACTGCAGGATTATTGGTCTGTGGGGACCTGCCACAGGGCTGGGCCAGCTGGAGGGGACCTGTGAGATGCCAGTTGTCAGCTGCCCACCAGCACAAAACCTGCCTTAAAAGGGAGTGCAGCTGAAGATGGCTGTCTAGTCAGGCAGTGGCCTCAAAGCAACCTAGCACCATGTGGGAGAGGAGGGAGGGCCACTGGGAAGGGGAAAGGATGTGCCCTCTCGTTCATATTTCATCAGGGTGCCAGCTGTGCCCTGCATGCCACAGGCAAGGGGTCCTGGGATGGGCAATGTGGCTGGGCGCTCATGGTGTGCTGCATCTCTGTGCAGGGGGATGTGGAATGGCTGAAATGCAGAGCTTGCACAGGTGTGGTGTGCTGGGGTGGGAAGGATGGGAAGGAGGCAGGTTGGCAGCAGCCCTTGCAGGATACCTATGCTGTAGACACTGTCTCAGTGTGCCTCATGCCTTAGCCTGGAGCAGGCTTCCCAGTGATGTATCTGCCAGCATGGGCTGCTGACCACCCTGCTTAGCATGGTGGTGCCCTTGCAGCACTGTGCCTTAACTGCTCCCCAGCCTGCAGCGGGGCAGTGGAGGAGGTGTGAGCTCGGGACCACGAGCAGCCGTAGGGCAAGGGATCCTGCTAGGAAGAGAGACTGAAGCTAGGCTGGGTCATAAAGCAATCCCAGCTGAACCATGAGCTGCACCTTCAGGCAAAGCTTGCCATGTTGTCTTCTGCACCCACATGTGGGGTCTGGTGTCAATAGACCTGGTTTGTGCTGGCGGGAGGTCTAGGAGTGGAGGAGGCAGACACTAGGTGCTGGAGCTGGGTTTCACAATTCTCATGACCTTTGCAGCACAGCCACGTGCCCTGGGGAGGATTGTCTCATAGAAAACAGACCTTTGGATAGGCTTTTCATTTCCTTCACAGCCAAGCATAAAGGAACAGCAAGTCCTTGCTCCTAATAAAATGACAACAGTCAGTGATGCAGATGGGCTGGCTCTCCATGTCGAGCAGAGCCATGTCCCATGCCCAAGCCATTCTCAAAGTTCTGCAAGAGGGCAGTTACAGCCCTATAGCTCACTCCTGATTCATATTCTTCAAGGTCTTCTTCAGTCTAAATGATTCTGTATGTATAGATGTGGTACTTAGTGACATAGTTTAGTGATGGACTTAACTGTGCTGGGTTAAGAGTTGGACTCTATGATCTTAATGGTCTCTTCCAACCCAAACAATTATATTATTTGATTTTATCTTGTGTCTGAAACTTCCCCACATGAAGGAGACACTGCCTGAGGATTGACTTTTACACTCCCTTGGGAGAAACAGATCTGTGCTCAAGGGGAGGTGAGCCCTGGTGGCCAGTGCCCCGTGAATCTTTATCTGTGAGCGTAGGTAATTGACAGATACAGGGGGTGTAGGACTGCAAGGGTTACAGGATGCGAGGGGTGCAGGGCTGTGCCTCGGGCGGGTGCCTCCAGCTGCGGGCGGGGCCGCACATCTGGGCGGGGCGGGACGGTCAAGCAGTGACTCCGGCGGGGCCGGCGCGGAGCATCCCACAGCCGGAGCGAGCGGTGCCCCGAGCCAAGCCGAGCCGTGACAATGCCCAAGTGCCCCCGCTGTCAGAAAGAGGTCTACTTCGGTAAGGGCTTCCTGCTTCCTCCCCGCAGCCTCCACCCCGCGGGGACTGCAGAGCTGCCGGGCTGCTTAAGCTGGGGTGTCCCGACGCTGCACCCCGCCGGGCTCTGGATGCCAGGGCCACCTTCATGCTTACAGGTCCCTGTGCACCCCAGCGCCTCGGGTCCAGGGTGCCTCGAAGTTGTGCGCCCCAACAATGCAAATTCTTGGGGTGCCACAAAGTTTTTCATCCCTGTGCTATTGATCTCTGGGGTTGCGTGGGTGGGTGATCCTGTAAATCCACCCGAGGAGGTGCTTCGCCACAGGCTGTGGGCTGCGGTGGGTAACCCCAGCCTGAAGACGGGGCCATGGCACAGCGTGAGAGCTCAGCCCTCTTTCCTCCCCAGCGTCGCCCTCAGCCCTTGTCCTGAGGGTTGCTTGGAGGGCTGCTGGACTCAGTTTGGAGCCCAAAGGTCCAACCGGTGCAGCTCGCTGCTCTGAGAGCCCGAGCGGTCAAGCAAGCACCTTCCCAAGGGCAAATCCTGCCCTCGGGCACATTCCTGAGTCAGTGGGTTGCCCAATTGTTTTGGGTGATTTAGCACAGCAGGATGACAGCCCGGGGGTGTTAATTTTGAACCACCATTTTAGGCTAGCCACAAGCCTTGTTGGTCTACTGTCTGGTGCTGGGCTTCATGTACATGTCCTCCCTTTGAGCTGGGGTGCTGAAGCTCCAGGTTTCTGCTCTTTCTAGTGCCGTGGTCCCACTGTCCTGCCCAAGGATATCTGTGGGAGTTATTGCCTCTCACCCTGCTGGAGAGACCTCCTTCTGCAAGACCTCCCCACTTCCCTGTTTTAGATGAACTTGAGGGCATTTGCTGGGAGCAGCTTATGCACACTCCCTGTTTTTTAATTTGTGGGATGAGGGATGTGGGACGTGAGTTTCACTGACTTCTGCTCTCTCTGCCTTACCTATGCTCTGCTTGTGTGTATGCCCCAACTTCTACTTCTGCTCTGCCAAGAAATCAGAGGCTCAAGAGCAAGGGCTGCTCTCTCTGCCAAACAGCCATGTCCATCAGTGATGTCCACCCTGGGGAGGTGTGTTGGGGCTGGCATGGGTACTGCCTGGAGTGCTGCTGGGGAATGTGGCTCCTGCTGCTGGGGAACATCTCTGGTTACACTTAAACTCATTGCTTGCAGCCAGGCTTTGAGGTGGGGTTTTGGCAGAATACAGTTTATGACTCCTTCCTGCAACCAAGGATCATGGTGGACCTCATTTACCCATGTGGCTTGATACCAGGAACTACCAAGGCGCTGGTGTCAGTGTCTGACTTCCCTGTGTCGCCACAGATCTGCTTTGATGCCAGTCAGTGTAAATAAGGTTTGCTGTGCCCACAGGTGCAGCTGTGGAGGTGCCAGGATGGGGCCATTTGACCAAGGAGGGTTTTGGCCGTGCTCTTATCAGACTGCTCTTACAAAGCAGTCTCTGTTGATGGAGAGGCTGAGGAGGGTTTAAAAGCTGCTGGAGGATATATCTCAGTGCATGATTTCTGTTACTGGAGATAAAGGGTGCTGGCTTAGGAGGCAAAGCAAGCCCTGCTTCAGGGTTTCCCAGGGCTCCCAGAGCCTGGTGGTCCTGCTTAGGTGTTCCTTGGGCTGCTTTTGGACAAATAGTGTCTGTAGATAGCAAGGGTGAGGAGGAGATGACGATGAGAGGCCTGAGGATGGGGTTTGCAGGGCCACCAGCAGCTTTCAAGGGGAACCTCATCTGCATGGCCAAAAGCCAGAGGGGCCCCAGAAACTCTGATGGGAAGGCCCCACCATGGGCCAGGTGCTTGGGCTTCTGGGGCTGCCCTAGGGGAGAATGCTGTGTCCCCTACCATGCTGCGGGCACAGGAGGCTCTTTGTGCCGCTGGGGGATGGCAGTGGGGCTGCCTCATGACATTTGGGCACTGCCTCTGCTCCCACCTCTGCAGCCGCCAGCTTGCTCCTTGCATAAGCTGTTGTGGGCATATTTGGACACCAAAGAAGAGGTTTTTCAGGCTGCCAAAGGACCCCCCCCCCCGCCTGGGGCACATGCTGCCAGCAGCAGCTTGGTTCCATTGCTTGACCTCCTTTTGCAGACATGGGAAGAGTGCTTGGACCTAGCTCTCATGGGGTCCCTGTGGAAAGTTCTGCTTTATCACTTAATAAATCCCCATGAGAGCAGCTGCCAATATGAAGAGCACATGTGCCTGCAGAAAATACCCTCCTCCCCCACTGTGCTGCAATTAAAAGCCACCTTGTTCTCCATAAACATGTTCTGGCCCCAGCAAACAACATATTGTCCCTTCCTGAGCCCCAGCCAAATTCCGGTCTCACTCTGGTTTGCCATAATGCATTCAGAATCAGTACTGTGGCCAGAGTGCTGGTAGCTGGAGAGGACTGGTTTGTGTTGGCAGGGCACAGCGATGACTTTTCCTCCCTGGTCCTTGCAGCATGTCCCCTTTGCCCCTGCCAACTCTAGTGATCGCTTGGTCTCTAGCTGGTTGGGGAGAAATTAATCCCCTTGTAGGCTGATGTTGGAAGTGTGGAGGTCCTCGAGTCTTTGGAAGGTCAGTCCATCCACATGGATGGAGTTCTGCTGTGGTAGATTTGGGTGCCTGGATCTGCACAACAATGTATGTGCACAGGGATTACTGGGGTTTGAAATGCAGTGCCCATTGTCCTGGAATAAGAGATGTGAGAAAATTCCCAAAAATATGCTCCCTAGGTTGATGACAGGGAGGCCAACCTGCCTAAACCGAGTTGTTGCGCCTGTTCAGCCCCTCAACTGACCCCTTTTCTTTCCATGGCAGCCGAGAAGGTGACTTCTCTGGGGAAGGACTGGCACAGGCCCTGTTTGAGATGTGAGAAGTGTAACAAGACCCTGACATCTGGAGGCCATGCAGAGGTGAGCCTTGGTACCCAGGAGGTCCTTGTACACTGCAGCTAGGGGCTGCAGGAGGGGTGCAATGGACAGAGGGATGGAGCTGAAGGATGGTTAGAGCTGATGCTCTTTCTCTGCCCACAGCACGATGGCAAGCCATACTGCAACCACCCCTGCTATGCTGCCTTGTTCGGGCCCAAAGGTAGGTTGCTGTGGCTGGGGTTGTGTGAGGGAGGGGAAGGGGGTTGAGTATCCTATCTCTCTGTGAGACACATCCCTTGGTGCGCTCACTGTCCCATGACAATGCTGACCCTGCTCGGCTTCTCTTCCAGGGTTTGGCCGTGGAGGAGCCGAGAGCCACACGTTCAAGTAAACCTCAGGTTGGTACCATCCCTCAGTGCTCCCCTCTTGCCTCTGGCTCTGTGAGCTGGCTGGGGTTGTATCTTCCCAGGCAAGTCTCTCCAGGATGCCTGTGACTCCCAGCCCAGTGCTCTGGAGCAACCTGCTGGGTGCTGGCTCTGCCAGCCCCAAGTGACTGTCAGCACCCGCTTAGCTCTGGCAGTGGACACAAAAGGCCTTTGCATTGTGGCCTGTTGCCAAAGACAGGGTCTGACCCAGTGTCATCCCTGCAATGTCTCTGCTCCCAGCCCAGCCTGACTTCATGCACTCCTCTCTTCCATCCCTCTCCAGATCTGATGGCCAGGGCTCCCGGCACAGCCTGAGGACAGCACAAACACACCGCGACAGACATGCATCTTTTGTTTTAATTCACTCTGTACTAGACTAGCACATTAAAAGCAACAAGTAACCGAGGCTGGGGCCGATGCAGCAACTGGCCCTGCTCCAGATGGAGTGTTGCCGGGGAGGGGTGTTGGGACGCCTTGCTGGTTAGGAAATTTGGCCAGTGTTGCTGAAGGCCGCCTGCAGAGGAGACTGCACCCTTCCAGCCAAAGCCCAGCCCTGCTTCTGGCATCCAGCTCCCGTGGCTGGGCCCACAGTTGTATCCTCACTCTATAATAAACCCAGATGGAAAGATGCTTCCCCATATAGCGTCTGTGCTGTCTGTAATGGCAGTCCCATAGGAGTCAGTTGTGCAGCACTTGCCACTTGCTTAAGGACCCCAGGTGGCCTCTGAATTGAACCTGACATCATGTTTTTCATTTTTCAGGCTTTTGCTCCTGGCATGTGTGGGGTCCTGCCCTTGGCTGCCCACCTCAGGAGCTGCCCAAGACATGCGGGGCAAGAGCAGCCCCTCGGCACTGCAGGCATCATTTCTGAGTGTGCCTGGGAAGGAGGCTGTGGGTGTTGTGCCAGTGCTTGCCCAGGGACTTGGTCTTCCTGGGCTTGGGGGGAAGGTTCTGCCCCACCCATGGCCTTGCTAGGTCTGGACATTCACAAGCCTATAGCATGGTGGCTCCTGCCAGGCACCACCTTTTGTTGCCAATGGCCATAACAGGGTTAAAGCAGATGCATGCAGTGCTGCTGGACAAGGGTTTGAGGCTGCTGACCTGAGCTCTCTACAGCAGTCAACAGCCTCCTGGCCATGTCCCACCCCTGTCAGTGCCTGATGGAAAGCCATGCCCGTGAGCAGCCTCCACATCCATGCTTCTGTTATGAGATGTCATTTTGAGACCTCAGGTGGGGCAGGGAGGTGCCTTGTGGGGAAGCGGTTGACTCTCACATCAGGAAATGCTGGTATTTGCTGCTTTTTGCTCTGAGCAGCCATATGAAAATGCCAAACAAGGTGGGGGGGTTACTGGTGAGGCAGAGCCAGCCTCCTGTGGTAGGGAAAGCAAAGGTGCAGTAGTACAAAGCGAAAGCTGGCTCACAAGTGCTTTGCTCTTTTGTCTTTTAACCTCTTTTCCCTGCTTGAAGAATGGCACTGACCAATATAAAAGATGTCAACTTGAGGGATGTTTCTAAAATAGTTTCTTAGCAGTGGCTTTCCCTAAACTGAGCCACGCCATTTACATATTCAGAGATAGCTCATAACACACTGAAATATTTTTGTCTGTGGTTTATGTGTGCATTTCCTCATAGACTTCCCTGTGTCTTACTGTCACAACAGCCTACCTGGGACTTGGCCAAGAGCCTCAGGGGTCAGAGGTTGTGTTCAATGTCAAAATCTTCGGTGTTAAAAGCAGCCTGATCTGATAAGTGTCTTAAAACTTCCCATGTGCTTGATGCCAAAAGGCTCTGCACCCACTACGCATACTCCAGTGGGACAAACTCGACCAGCTGGTGCCACCTCACCTCCCGCCCAGTTAGCACAACAAATGCAGACGTCTGTGTCAAAGGCAAACCCCAGCCATGGCTGTTCAGTTACCACTCTGCCCCCCAGACAGTCAGGGCTTTTTGGGCCCCTTGCCCTCCCACTCCCGCCACTGCCCTCACTAGCAGCCTCTCAGGGGTGCCAGCACCCATGATGCCTGGCCAGAGGCTCGGTCCTTCTCTGCAGAGCCACTGGCAGCCAGCCTGCCCCTGGGGCACTGGGATGTGGTTTTCCTCTGAAGCAGGCTTCAAAGCAGAGTAGTGATAACATCTCAACAGCCCCGATCATGCCAGTGAAATAGTATTTACCCTCAGCATTAAAAATAACGGCAAACATAAGTGTTGTCATCCTCTGGGCTTATATAAGTGTGTCCAGCTGGGAAAGGGACCCATGAATTTGGCTTCTGGTCTTTCTCAACAGGACTCCTGCACCACAACTTTTCAGAAGCAGCTAATTCCAGGTGCAAGAAGCCAGGCCAGCAGGGAATAAGTGAGAGTTATGCAAAAGCAAGTGCTACCTGGTGAGAGGCTGGGTGGGATGTAGCATTCCAGCTGAAAGCCCTTTTTGTGGTCAGTGACTGCTGCTGGGGCAGGATGTAAAGTGTTGCTGTTCGCAGTATGCTGCCCAGGGCTGCCCTTCGTTTTGGCTTCTGCCACCTATCTGTGGTATAGGTGTGCTGTCTGGGCGTGGCTCTCCATGCCCTTGGTGTCTGGAGAGTGCAAGATATAAGCAGCCTCAGGAAACTGGCACAGAAGGTAAACCTGATCCCGCAGCTGCTTTGTTTTGTGCTGCACTTGGTGGGGGTTAAAAACTGGGGGTCCCTCAAGCAAGCTTTGGAGACAAGCCCTTGGGTATTGATTCCTAACAAACTCCCTCTGCCTGTCTTATTTCTCTGCCCGCCCTACAACAGGCACTCCCAGTGAGATGGTGTGTAGCCTGGACTTGCTGTCAGGATACTCCCCTCTGAGTGCTATGCTTGTACGAAGTCACACTCTCTGCCTGCTCCAGCCTTGATGCTGTGAGGTTGGCCAGTTCAGGCACGGGTCACATCCACAAGGTGCCTTGGTCAAAGAAAATACATGATAAATTGTTGTTTAAAAGTTCTCTTCAGTCTTTGGAGAGGAAACAGAAACAGCTGTATTGCATTTGGATAGGATATCTGCGCCTGAGCCAGGCGCTCCCCTCTGATGAGGAGCGAGGGTCAGCAGCAGCTGGCGTGTCAGCAAGGTGGGCTGTCAGCAGACAATCTTTTCTCCATTGAACAGTAAATCTCCATGGTGTGAGCTTTGCAGACAGGCAATGGTGTGGCTTTCAGAACAGCTCATCTGTGATACTCTCAGCTCTGAGACCTGGGGATGGGCAGTGATGGTCTCACTCCTCCCCAGGCCATGATGCCCTGGCTGTGCTGCTCTGGCAACAGGGGTGCTGGTGAAAGCAGGAAGCTCAGGGCAAATTCCAGCTTTCTGGGGAAGTCAGCTGGGTGATGCTGTCTTGGTGTACCCTACCAGTTGCTCCCACCACTCTTGAAGCAGGCATGAGGTCCTTGGGAGGTGGCTGGCAGCCCCCATATCACATCTGGTCACCAGCCATGGGGATAGTGCTGCCATCACAGGTGGTGTCAGGGCTTGGACCCAGTCCTGAGGTGCCTTTCTCAGGCAGAAAAAGGTGTTGGGTGATCTTCACCCTGGTGATGCCCAGCACAAAGGTCCTTTGCTTCAGTGACCTGAAACACCACTGTTTCTGACCCTGGAGGGAGGGGCTGTGCTTCCTCTGTTATGGTGTTTCGGAAGCTTGGGCTGAGATCAGTGAAGTTTGTGGGTTGTGGAGAGATGGTTGCTATAAACACTTCATCACTGTGACAAAAAAAACAAACAACATCACCGGTTCCCCTGGCAGCTGGGTGTGGGTGAGCCCCAAAACCCTGGGTAGGGAAGCTGAAGTGATTTTGGCAAAGGAAACAGGAACTAAAAAGAAACTAAACTGCTGCTTCTCCCCACCCTGGCTCTGCAGCTTTCTGTACAGAAGACAAAAAAGAGAGAGGAAGAAGAAGGGGGTTGGGAAGTTCTTTGGCTTATCTATAAGAGGTGGAGGTGTTGCTTCAGCCCCCAGTAAAGCCAGAGTGCAGGCACAAGCACTGGTGTAGATCACCTGGCCTTGCTTCTTTCTCCCAGCCAAATGGGACAGACAGACATTAATCTGAAGCAGGGGACAGATGTGTCCCTGAGCCTGCAACTGGCAAAGGGAATGGATTAGGCTGGAAGCCTCACATCAGGGTGCTGCCTTCCTCATCACTCCCTAGGGCTGTTCTTAGCAAAAGCAGGGTGGTGTTCTGTCCAGGGTGGCTGCAGGAGCAGCTTGAAGCTCGCATCTGGGCTAACATATTCTGGACTGACAGAGATGTCTGGTTCAATGCTGCCTTGCTGACACATTGGTGAGGCCACGGACCCTCCCCTGCCAGCACCGATGGGGACACTGATGTGACACCTCCAGTGTAGTGATTCTGTGTCTCACCTGTGCAGGATCCAGCCCCTTGGGGTAATGGCAGCCCATGTGGCATGAGTTGGGCCAGGCACCTGCTGTGGGCTTGTTTCCCTGCAAATAAAGATGTGTCCCTTCAGGGCCAGGGGACTGTGGCACACGGATTGCAGCTGTAGGGATTCTTGCTCTTTGCTGTGTGGGACTCAAAGGAATTAGGCCATTCTGCAGCTGGGTGGTACCTAGTTCACCACCGCTTTGGGTAATTTTAAAGCTCAAAGAGATTTGGTATCTTTTAGTCCAAGAAAGTGTCAGCCCGTCTCCTAACACCTCAGAAATCTGCCTTCTCAATCCAAGAAATGGTTAAGAGAGACTGTGCTGCTGATGTCAGGCAGCAGGAACTCTTCAAGCTTGTGCAGCAGAGTTTGTGCAAGCTGGGACTTCCTGGCCCAGCTCTAAAAAGCAGCAGCTTGGGGAAGCCCCATCCCACCAGCAGAAACAGCTTAGCAGAGATAGTAAAGATAGAGTGAAACCTCATTCCTGACAGGGAACAGCATCCCCTGAAAATACTGAAGTGGCTGAAGATAATGAAGGTAGAGGGGCTCTTGATAAGAAAGATGGCTAGGGTATGATGAGAACAGGACAGGACCATGAATCATCTTACTGGATACTGATGTCTAATAAGGAAGCATGGGGAAGCGGAGACCGGCTGTTGCACCGTTGCCCCTTCCCTAGTGGGGTGAAGAGCCCTGGGGATGTTTACCATGTCCTAGGTGGCTTTCCCTAGCAATGAGAATGAGAAGAAATGTTGGGATTAGGCACTAGGGCTGCATTTTCATAGATTCATAGATTCATAGATATTAGGGGTTGGAAGGGACCTAGAAGATCATCTAGTCCAACCCCCC
>JAOEGS010012245.1:0-17227 GCA_025447755.1 Corythornis vintsioides | reverse complement strand
ATTCAAGCAAGGAAAGGTATCTCATAAGGATCCTACTATGTCTTTTTAACTTCCAACATTTCAAGACATCTGACATAATAGCAGCAGCTTTAACATTACCTAAACAGCAAAAAGAATTAACTACAAAGACACCAACTGAAACCTCCCTGTAACGCTCCTCCTAAGTGTAACTTGTAGAAGCAAAATTATCAGTTTAAGCAGTTAAGCTGATCACCTCCTTTTTGACTGAGAAATTCATATGAATGTTTTTCAACAAATCAAAGTTCAAATAAATTCTTCCCTTAACAGGGTGAATGCTACATTACATTCAGCAAGTGTTGACAGCCAACAATTACACACAATTACAGGCACTGAAAAACAGAGCCCTTCAGTCATTAAGGATTACACAAAACCTCAGATGTCATACTAACCCCAGCAGGGGCTTCAGGCTTCTGTGAAATCCCACATTTCTTCTTTTTTTTTCAGACACTACCTGAAAAAGCAGAGAAGGTTACAAACTGATACATACGTGCATACAAACCAGCAGGACAGACAGCAGTTACTTCATGCTTAAGTGGTTCTATCCAGGCATTCCTGATAGCCTCTATTAATAACAACAATCAAAGCTACTATAATGTCTGTTATCCTATTTGCCACTCTTCCTAATTTCCTGTTTATTTTTAAGGCAAAGTTAGATATCATGCTCTTTGCTCACTGACACAAAATGCTGCCTGTTAAATACCCAGATGCCCAAAAGAGTGACATGAAAAGGATGCTCATGTAGGTTTGTTCAGAAAGGCTATTCTCACTCACTCACTTCAGAGCAGTTGAACATTTTGCCAATCATCACAACAATTTTCTAATGCCATTCTCAAGTCTGAGGGAAAATAAGCTCTTGTTTTCTAAAGCAAAGCTGAATCTTCTCAGAAAAAAACAAAAACAAAAGGCAACGTAACCAGCTTACCAAGTTAAAGACAGCTAATCTGCAACAGGCAAGGGTTAAAAAAAGTAGTCACACTAACTTACCAGGGTGCTAGTTCAGACAGGACCATCACATGGACTTCCTAAAAAGAAATTGTTACATCTGAGTTATAGATCAAAGTTTCTTCAGTACTTCATAATTTATTAAGACTTTGGCACTTTTATGCTCACTATGAAGCAGACTCTAGTCCAGTTACGCTGTCTGAATGCTAATGCTAAAAAACTGGATTCAAAACAAATACTTTTTATCACACAACTACCAACAAAATTTATCTGAGTTTTAAAAACTGTAGGACTATAGCACAGAAGATGCAACTACGTGAGTTACCTCATGAAGAAAACGTCTATGACGTACCATTCATACAGCTGACAAATATACCCTAATTAACCAGCTACAAGAATGCAGCATCCCAAGTTTTTTTTCTCCATCTGCAATTCTACTTTTAGTAGGATGCAGAATTTTTAAAAACATGAAAACAAGTGAATCCTTGGCGTTTTACAGCAGCTGCATTTTGAGCTACATTTGCATAATTGTCCCACTAAAGCCTGTTACAGGTCTCATTGTCACCACTGCAATCAACTTTACAGTGGGGAAAGCATAACCTGTCACTCCTCTAGCCACGTTCTTCAATTCAGACACACAGTGAGCTGTGTCTAGCTGCTGAATAACGAGGCATCACAAGCCTCTACGAGGTCTGTAGAACAGCTTGTTTTTGAAAGCTTAGCCAGTTAACTTTACAAGAAACAGGTCACTACCTATGAACTGGCACCTGGATGTTTCAAAATAAAATATGGCTTATTTGTAGAAAGGCAACCAAAAAGTTCAGACTTGAGCTTTTGATCCTCCCACAACTACTTCCACCAAGGAAAAAGCAACTATTTCCTCAATACTCACCCTCAAGTAGCTGCTTCCCACTGAGTTCCAGACATCACAGGAATGTTCCTTTAAAAAATAATGTTTTGGAACAAGGTCATTGATTTAACTATTTAACCACTGTTATCCCATAACACCTCAGCAGTTCAACACTATATTTGACAAGATTCCCAAGAAGCAGCTTTCAATCTACTTGTTTCAACAGAAATACCAAGTTTAACCAGCACATCTGCAGGCAAACCAACGATGCCAGCTGCTGAAATGCTGTAGCACTGCTTTTTGAACACCTCATCAGGAGAACACTGCTGGGTGCAGATACCATACAGTGCACAAATCAGTCTGATTACTTGGGGTGGAAATCCCTGTCCAAAGAAATCGAATACTCTTGTGCTGGAGTTCAGCAGACACAAAGGGTACCTCTTTCACTAACATGTTCCACAGAAGTCCACTGAAGGAACACTTTTACATCAGAAGGCCAGAAAACAGCCAGAAGAATTCAAGCAGTCCAAAAAGTTTACAGCTGCTCACTGCTGCAGAACTGGTCTGGAAAGAAAGAGATAACTGAGCTACCCTTGTGCAAATCAGTAAGATGAAACTCATACCCTAGATTCATCAGAATTACAATGAACTGCTGTTTGAACAGATGAAAATACTGTCCCTTCATGTAAGTAACACAGCCAATATATTAATCAGCTGTGGGTTGCAAAAGAAGGACTTTTTCTAAGCACTAGGTTCCAGGTTTTTGTCTACAGAACAGACAAAAACTGAACATGTGCTCGAACAGACTTAACTTTCATCTTACTTTTCACTATTTTTGAAACAGCATTTGAATGGTACACAGAAATCAATATATTTCTCAGTCTATAATATACACAATTAGTAGCTATCACCTTCCACTACTGTTTTTGTGTTTTTATACAAGTGTAGTTTGGACTAAATTAACTGTGACAAGGAGTTCAGTATCAGATATGCTGACACAAGAACAATTTATAGTGTGTGACACTCATGTTTTCTAGTCAGCAATGGTGAAAGATGGCTTGATCCTCTCCTCTTATGAGCAGGTCTTCCCATGCTAAATATATTTTCCTATCCAGTAATCTTAATGGTATTCTCTTCCATGACATTACCTAGAGTCTCCTGCAGCCACATGACCTTGGGAAAACAGCCTGCAGCATGTTTCATAGCTTTAGCTATATATGCAATGCAAGACCACCAGCTTCTTTCTGCTGTCCCCTCTGCTCTTGCACAGGACATGCATTAAGGGGAAATTTTACCAGAGGGAAGGGACCAGAAGCTGCATGGTATGATACAGCCCACCACAGAACCATGGGCAGGACACCCCCAGGAGACTGAGCATACAGTAGTTCAAACATCTTCAGCAGAGAAGATCCCAGGTAGCATCCAAACCACATCATATAGATAAAGCTGCCCTGCACCATTCAACATCAGGTAAAAATAAAGTATTTCTACATATAACTACTAATAAAAACTACATTTATTATACAAGTAAGTAACAAAGAACTTAGTTTTCGTTTTCATTCAAGCAGAGGCTACAGGCTCTGATTTTGGTCAGACTGCTAAGAGATGCTGCATTTAACTCAATACCTTGGAAGCTTCACACAGAGAAGCTGCACACGTTTGAAACACTGATGTATTCACTTGAACTATGGAATATTGCTATTCCAATACATTTTGTGAAGTGAAGCAAAAGAGCTACCTAAAGAAAACACAGCTAAAATCAATTAACTGCTTACCTTCCATATCAAGAAAAGAGTGAGACTTCCTTTTCCAGAAGTAACAATCTAGAAGAAAAAACAAAACCAAGAGGAATAAGATCAGATATGGTCAAATAACTGAACATTCCAAAAGCCAAAAGCTAGGTTTCAGCAATCAATTTACCTATTGTAATAAGGTGGATTTTCATGTATAACCATGTTTAACCAGTTCTAATCAGAATTGAAATTTAGTTCATTTCTGAGTCACTCAGCAGTTGAACAGAAAAATTCATCACATGAACTGCAGAATGAGCAGGACTCCACACACCACCTCACTATGACTTACCAAGCAAGAACCCGACTCCTGGATCCAGGTTGAGTCTTTCAAGCCACAAAGTTATTTCCCAGGCAGGTGCCTGAAAGAGTTACATTTAGCCATTAATTTTGGACCAACATTAAACATTATCTTTAACTACTGAAGAGTAAGTTTTGCTGTTTTACTCCCTAGAGCCACTAAATTTCAACTGGGAAATGCAGAGAGGTGTTTGGAGATGCATGCAGACGACCCAATATGAGTTACAACATGCATTCATCTTTATTCACAACCTTTCTACATTTATAGTGTTTCTAAAAGCAAAGCGTGTCTACATCTTTTACTATTGGTCAGACAGCAGAGCTACAGAAATAACAATTATCATTCCTCCCCCCGTGTGAAGCCAGCAGTTTCTCAGGAGAAGTTTTGCAGGTGGACAGAGTTCTGTTTTCTACATTCCGAGGGAGGGAGGCATGAATCTCTTATCAGTACTTCGAGGCCTCTTCAGAATTAGCTGCAAGGTCAGTTTCTCACAGCTCATTCACAGTTGCTCATTAGGTCTTATCAACATGGGTTGTTCACTGACAGTAAATCATGACCTTTCTCTGTGAGAAAACCCCCAACAGAGAAACACCAAACTGCTTTTACAAAAATTTGGCACCTTACCTTGAAGCATAAGAGCCTTGACCTGCTCATTATACTGAGGCACCTACTGCAATCTCCTCAGACTGTCAACTACAGTTTGAAGGAAATTCCATCAGTAGGCATTGTCTGACAACATGCCTGCACTGCACAGACTTTGACCTGCTCAAGGACTTAGTTTGTTACTGATAGTGATTTGGTTATTAAGGAGTATTTGAGGCAGCTAATTTTTTTTTTTTTTTAAATCTTGCTGATTCACAAGAAACTCTTGAAGTTTTTATTTCTACTGTTACCAAGACACCTTGTTATCTATGAGTTATTCACAGTCATACCATTTTATGCATTAAATACTCATGCTTCCAACTTTCTAAAATACCTTTGAGAAAGGTATTTTGCAACTAGGACAATACTCAAGTACTGTCCTGAGAACACACCAGTTTTGGACACCACAGCAGAAGGACACTGAGGTGCTGGAGCAGGTCCAGAGGAGGACAGCAAAGCTGGTGAGGGGTCTGGAGAGCATGGCTTAAGAGAGGCTGAGGGAACTGGGGTTGTTTAGTCTAGAGAAGAGGAGACTGCTAGGCCTTATTACTCTCTACAGCTGCCTAAAAGGAGGCTGTAGCGAGGCTGGTGTTGGTCTCTTCTCCCAAATTACTGATGATTGAGCGAGAGGAAATGGCCTCAAGTTGCATCAGGGGAGGTTTAGATTGAATATTAGGAAGAAATTCTTTATTGAGAGAGTGGTTAGGCAGTGGAACAAGCTGCCCAGGGAGGTGGTGGAGTCACCGTCCTGGAGATGTTCAAAAAGCAAGTAGATGTGGCACTTAAGGCCATGGTCTAGTGGTTAGAGAGACATTAGGATGAAGGTTGGACTTGATGATCCTAGAGGTCCTTTCCAAACAAGATTCTATTATTCTGCTGTTGTTATAAAAAGTTTTAGTCTGCTTAATCATGTTCACATCAGACCCCATTCCAGACAGAAGAGGGCAAGAGGGGAAAAATACTATTTTAATCCAAGATTCACTACAGTGCTACAGTTAATTTCAACAAAATTTAGCTTCAGAATATTGTAGTAGATTAAAAAGCAGAAAATTAGTTTTCTGATGTTATTTCACAGTAGACAACCTCAATCACACAAATTCATTTTATTTGGATGCATTAACCATATTTTGCCATAGATCTGTCTAAATTTACTAACCATTTTTGCATTTTTACTGGTGGCACTTGACTTTCATAAGGCTTCAATTCTGTCTTACTCAGATCTCTATCTCAAAGCATAACTTGCTTTTCCTTAAAACACAGAAAAAATAATCTCTCATGTGCCACTCAAGTCAGCTATGAAACGCATTCACATCACCCATCACCCAAACTTGAGCATATATATGTATATATGCAAATGCATACACTTCTCTATACTCTACAGGTGCTATGTGAGTAATATTTGGAACTTGTTTTCCTATTTTTTTAATTACATAAATTCTATATCTATTGGTTAATAGATGTCAAGTTGCAGAGGCCAGCATCTCTGGACATCAATCACTGACTTTAGGCTATTATACACTTGATACAGGACAGACAGCATAGAAGACACTTAAAAACCTGGCAAAAAGACATATTACAACTCTCAGATAAAAGCCAAATATACTCACCTTAAACCAGATCTGACTAGGTTCCTTGGTTAATAGCTCAACAGTGACTTCAGACCAATGCTTTAAACCAAGTAGGCCATGAAAAAAGTGATCTGAAGAGTGACCATAACCCCTCTTTTTTCAGTTTTCTGTTCAGTGAGGTGAACTTTGCAGCATCCTGTAGTTCTCAGAAGCAGTCTTCTTCCTCTATTTCAATCACTTCAGGTGATTTTGCACGTTTTTTTTCTGTCTTTGATTTTCTCTTACTGGGAATTTTGCTGCTTATAATGAAAGAGCTGTTCTCCTACGAAAACAGAAGGCAGAAGTGTTCACACATCTGGTTTGGGGATACTTAAAAGGTAATAACTGCAAACTTTAACAACTCTTCAGAGAACTCCAGAATTCTTACACATTTCAGCATTATTCCAAAGAGATGAGTATGAACTCAAAACAATTTCTTTCTGCATTACACAACTGTGATACCTGTGAATTCTAATCACACAAAATTCAATAGAATTAAGCAATCAAAACATTACCTACTAATCCTTTAATCTCAGAAAATAAAGAAGGTTAGGAAGTTTCTGAAGCTAAGGAATACTTACCACTACTCTGGCATCAAGGTCATCTTGAGTATCAGAATTCAGGATTTCATCATCATCATCACTGAAATATGAAAACATCAAATCAAGCTCTGTGCTCATAGCAGGCTAAGCCATGTGAACTACTTCCCTACCACAAGCCTGGTTTCTCTTCGTGTATCAAAGTGCTACAGCTTGTGTCAAAAAATGACTACTTCTGCATAAGGTTGTCCTTGGTTACTATTTTCTGCCAGCAGACTTGCATCCTAATCAGCATCACTGGCAGGACAGAAGCAGTGCTTAGCAGATTTAGTAGCAGATATTAACAGTAGTATTCAGTTATTTAGGGTTACACATCAGCTAATGGGCTAGAAAAGTCAGCAAGGTAGAAAACAAGAGTCTAATCTGAGAAAATAATAGGATAGGCCTCAGGTAACCCAAGTACACACCTTTCTTCCTAATACCTTAGCTGAGAAGTGTCTCCACACTGCCATGAAACACAAGTATGAAATTAAATTCCACTATCAACCACCGGTTTCTCTCAAGATAGAATGAGCCCCCTAGGAGACAAAACCAGTTTAGTGCCATGGTTTCAACAACTGGCACAGGAAGGACTGGTTCTAAAACCTAGAAAGTATTCTAGTATTCATTTCAGAATTGAGGGCATGAATGATCTGACTCACATTTATTCTACAGAACTTTGTTGTTTCTGCTCTCTTCTAAGAGGACAAACTAGTTGTTATTTTACAAGCTCACCCTGTATTTCCTCACACAAATTAGTAGTGAGAAAATCGAACAGCAACTGAAAGACAACTTTGTACCTCTATGTTGTCCTTTCAGCTTTTTAGTTTTCACATGCTGATGATTAACAACATTAAGCATTCTTGACGATTTATTGATCCTTTAATTGCATGCAAGTGAACTGTATGACTAGAAAGGAAGAAATCTCTTTCTATGAGAAACTCCAAGTCACATTTACAAACACAGAATCTCAAGCAGCTTAACATTTTGCTCCCCAAAAAAGCAATGATTTCATAAGCAGATTTTCACTTTTAGATTATACAGGTTAAAAAGACAGGAACCACAACTCACAGACCCACAGGTCTGTCACAAAAATTCCATGCTACTACAAGGAACTGTACTACCTCCTGAATTCCCAACTGTAAAGTAGCACACGGTATTGTCTGGCTGGAACAGTTAACTTTCTTCACAGCAGCCTGTATGGTGCTAGTTTGGACTAATAACTAAAGCAGTGTGGATGCTCTCCACACACCAGCAAACAGGCTGAGGGGTGGGGGTTTCATGCATCCACCTGTACACACACAAACCTGTATTTTATTTAAGGGGAAAAAAAGGATTTATGTCACTTATAAAGAACTTACTTTGTCTCCTGAATAGGGGAAATGGGGCCTTCATCGTCTAAATACTTGTGCTTCCGAACTGCCAGACATTCTCTTTCCAAGTCCTCACTGGCCTGAAGGGCTTTTAAAGCCTTTTTAAGATGCTCTTCATATTTAAGCATTTCAATGTATCGGAAATATCCCTTTGCAGCTGCTTGCTGAAGAACAAACATAAATTGGGTGAGATCTTAATATAAATGCTGTATAGTGGTACTATGAAATGAACTGCAATACTGTACTGACATGCACGTTTTACCTGTGCTTTGTTTTAAAGGTATTAAAGAAACAACATCAAGTGTCTTGTTTAAAAGAAGTAAAAACTCTTTCATTGTTTTATTGTAGAAGCACAAGATAGCAAACTTACATTCACTATTTTTAGACTAAAAATATAATACATCTATCCCACAAAACACAGGACTCACCTCATAGCCAAGAACCATCCTTAGGGGAATATGTTTCTTCCCATAATGTTCTTGAACAAAAGGGAATTGAAAGCCTCTGTCTCGAAGCCTCCTCTTTTGCTCCTGAGGAGAGGCTGTCAGCTGGCGCCTCCCCATGGGCCTCCCCATGGGCCTCCCCGTGCTCTCCTGCTTTTGCTGCTTCTTCTTACTTGAGCAGTCCTTGTATTTTCGGTGTGCAGCAGCCTTGAACTTCTTCCCCCTGAAGTGGTAGGCGAAAATTGCTTTCAAATTGAGTTTTGGCTTCTGCTTCTTGGACACTTCTGATGATCTCACCGGACTCCGCGGGGACAGAGCGGAATGTGAAGCGCTCCCGTGGCCAGGCAATCCTGCAACAGAGCCGCTTTGCCGACATCTCCTGTTGTGCTTTGAAGGTGTAATGGAGCACTTGGGAAGGTACTCACTGCTACTAGCAGCAGAGAGGTCACTGAAGAAAAAGAAAAAAGTACTTATTCTCAAACAAATATATAATTTCATGATATGACAGGTTCTTCACATGAAAAATTCTAAGTTACAGAGAAAAACTCACATTTCTGAATCACTGCTGTCTAGTAGAACCTCAGCTGAAGCAGCTGATGGGTTACATACACTGTTAAGCTCATTTGAAGACTGCTCAGTTGCAGCATTTTTCTGCCTTGAATGTGAGCACTTCTTTTGTGCATTTGTTCCATGTACTTTGTATGGTTCTTTCTGCCGACTACTTATTAACTCTTGGGCTTCAGGGTAATCACAGCCAGAATCCCAGGATTCATCTGTCTCAGTCATGTTTCAGTTTGCCCTAAAAATCAAAGAATTCAAGAAATTAATGAAAATTTTATGTCAATCAGGTACCAAGACTTCCATTACTTTGAGTAAACGTCGAAATACCATTTTCCTTTAAACCATAAACAAATCAGCAGTTGCAGCCAATTATCTCAAGATACTATTCATAGCATAATTTGGAAGGATTTTTTACACTTTTGTTTCAGATCCTGCTTAAAGTACAACTGACTTGACTTACATCAGATTCAGAAACTTCCAGAGATGTGTCTGAGTGTTTTAACCTTCTATTAATAAGTTTCCCCCTTAAGTAAGCTCTCACACACATAGCCAACAGCTTACACTTGTAAGGATATTGCAGTTTTAAGTCACACACAATTACTCATTTCACTTGTTTTACAACTTTCTTAAACTAATCTAAGACAGCATCTCCCTCAGAAGCAATTTCATTTCCCCCATTTTTTTCCCTAGCTACATGACACTTAAAGCTTCCTGCTTTAACAATCTATCAACCTTGTGCTCACTAGTTACCTATCAACATGGAGACTAGGCCCACAAATAAAATGTTAAATTTTCAGTTGAATCAGCAAAACAACCCAATCCACCCCTTCAGCTGCCCATGGCTATACAAAAGGGACTGAAACACACGGCCGAGAAACCTGTCCTTCCTATGAAACAGCCTGAGGTTACCTTACCTGCTTGTTCGTAATTTCCTAGCCCTGTAAATCTGTATCTAATGTTATTGTACTTTTAGTTTCACAAATCCATCACCATACCCATTAATATTTCAAATACAGTCACACACACTTGGCAGTTAAGATGCTACAGCAGAGCTCATCTCATGTCCTCAGATAACCTGCTACTCTTTGGGTAGTAGTTTTCATATTTTACGGTGCAGATTAGCGCACGGAGTGAGGTGTCCCAAAAGCATGGGAAGACAAAGGTATTCAACAGCTACTTAACCACGAGCAAGTCAGCATCACTCGCCGCCTCCGCTGCAGCTCTACGCACGCCACACAGACCCCCTAGGGAACAAACCCAGCCAACGTGTAATTGAATGCGTATTCCACACAAACTTGCCTGTCTCCTCCCCAAGGAACGATCGATTAATTCACCAACATTTACCTCAGGGCGAAAGGCGCTGGATATGCCGCTCGCCTTCCCCCCACCCAACCCCTGCCGAGCCCGGCTGCCAACAGCGCAGCAGGGCCGTAGCCTAAAGGACACAGGACTGGGACGCCCCTCACCGACGGCCGCCGCACAGCCCGCTCCCGAGAACAACCCCCGCCGGGACAGAGTGGGCCGGGCCGCCAGCTTGCCCCAGTCCCTATCCCACACACAGGCTCCCCAGCGAGCGCGTACGACTCGATACTAGCTCGGCTATTCCCCCCTCCACGTTCCCACCGCCCCCTCACAGCGGATGGCAACGGATGCTGAGCGCTCCCTCACGCACCTTGCTAGAGTATCACGGACCGGCACCACAAAGGGCACAAAATGGCCGCCCGATCTCTTAAATAGCATAGGGCGCTCGCGAGAGTCGCGCGGGCTGACGGGAGGGAGGGAAAAGCGGTCGGTTGAACGCCGCCATGCTGGGGGTGGCGGGGCAGGGCGGGCGCTCTCCGGGGTCGGTCCGCGGTAGCGAGGGGAGGGGATGTGGGCGGGAATTTGGTATCGCTGTGCAGCCCAGGCGGCGGGGCAGGTATGTTCGCTCGGGCGCTAATAGCGGCTGGGTGCGAGGCTGGGTATTGTTCGGCGGTGCTTCTGCAGGTTTAGTCAGCGTGGGGCAAGTCCTGGCTGTCCCCCGCTTCAGCCGCTCCTCTCTTTGCCCCTTGGAGGGTCCGGGAACCCCTTCAGGGTGCAGTTTCAGCTTGGTATGAGACTCGGAGAAGCTGCTGGCTGCGCTAAGTGGCCTTTCGGTACTGCTGCCCTGCCTCTCCTTCCCTCTGCCGCCCAGTCTCCCGAGCTGGCTGCTCCAGCCGGAATCATCCGCTGTTCCTCTCGCAGCCCTGCGCAGTGCCGTGTCAGCTGTGTTGTTGCTTCGCTCCGTCGCGCTGCGCTGCCCTCCACTGCTTGAATGCTCTCCCAGTCTCTCCTGGCGCGCCTGTTCTTGCCCTGCAGGAGCCATCCTTTTCCCCAGTCCCAGCTGCTCAATCAGCTGCCCCTGCCGTCCCGCAGCCTTTTTCTGCCACGGACGGGATCTCCTCACATCGCCCCACCTGAGGAATACAACCTCAGCGGATGCATCTGGACACATTTTGCTCTTCCTGGTGTCCCTGCTATATTTCTCTTTTCCTACTGACTGCATTCTGCATTTTTTCCCCTGACATTTCTTCCCCCTCGTGCCACCATTAATCTCGTGGTTCCTGTTTCCTCTGCATTCTCCTGACTCTCGACTACACTCTCTGCTGTCTTCTTCCTGCTTCAAAAAGATAGACTTCCAAAAGTCTTACTAAATGCTTGTTCTCTCTGTTCTTGCTACACCATCGCAGATCTAACAATCATATAAACCCCTTAGTATTTGTGTTCTCTATATGAAAGTCTTCTATAGTAATTCACTGTTATTCCATCCTTCCCTGGTGGATTTTAATTGTCTCTTGTCTCCTTTCAGGTTGTCCCTCTCCCACAGCACACAAGATCTCCTGTGAACACTCTCCTTGTAGAGATCTACAGATCTACTTCTGTTTTGTGTCCTTCACAATAAGAACTGCTGCCCAGCAATTAGCTTGTGTTTATTAAGGTACATTGAGCTTTTTTTCCACAGTCCTTCCCTGCTTGCTTGATTGTGAGTTGACTGTTGTCCTTTGAACAGCAGGTGATGGTTTAGGTTTTATATGTGAGCCTACTTATTTGAACTGTGACCCCATCTTGCCTCTGCCTTTTGCAGAACACAATTCTAACTTCTCTGCTCAGTCTGTTTCATTACTTTTTCAGCTGACCTCCTTACAGGCAAAGTAAAAGTTTTTGAGGAGATGAGAATCAACTAAAACAATGCTGCCAAAGCCATTTTCTCACTTTCTCTGACTTTCCCTTTCTCTGTTTCTTGTGCATGTGTAAGGCCTTGGAGCATGATTCACTCTGTCTGACAAAAGGCTTCCACCAGAAGCACCAAACCTAGCTTGTTACTTTCTTCTCCACAACCAGAGGAGGGAGGGAGACACCTGTGGAGATGGATAAGACCAACTATGGTCAGAATTACTATACACACGTAGCTGCTTTTATCCCAGTCTCTACTGCTTGCTAGAGCAGTAATGTGGAGTGGCCGAACTTCGAGTTCAAAGACTTGAGTTTAGGTGACTGCTATGATCTTCAACTCTCCAACTATGTAGACTTAGTGTATAGAGGCTTATTGAGTAGAGGCTTATTGTGTAAAATCATTTAAGATTTTTGACAGTCAGAAAATCTAGGGTTTTGGGTTTTTTCTTTAATAAGTTTAAAATATAAACAGTAGCTCACATCATAGCCCTTCCTAACAAAAGCTCTGTCAGGTATGAGACTGTAATTAGGTTTTTGGCTTTTTCCCCCAAGTCTATCTGAATAAGTGGGACCCATTTGCTTTTTCTGCTGTGTACAGAAACCTGTGCCTAAGCAGTTAATGATTGCTGGGGCTGATTTATAGGTAGTGTATCAGGGCTGTTTCTGCCCTGAGATAGTGACTTGCCCTAGAAGATGACTGTGCTGTTGCAAGGCTGACTGAAATATAGTTCATTTGTAAAGGGGATCTTAAACTTATGTTCAAACAAAACTTTTTATTACAGGTTCTGCACCTGTACAAAGCCTGATACTGCAGAACTTGCTGTTGTTGTTTTCTTTTTTTGCTGTCAGCCCCTGTTCCCCCCTGGAGGGGGAAACATGCCCAGAATCATTTGGAGACCATGTCACAGTTGAGGTTTAAAGTCCACCATAGTCATTGAAGGAAAAGTAAACAAGGTAGGGAAGACCTGAGGAGGAGGCTAATGTGCTCAGAAAAGCCCAGTTTGCTTTCAAAACCAGTTTATGACTCCAGGCTTACAAAAGACAGGTAAGTCTCCTGAGCTGTCCCTTGAACTGGATTCAGCTTAGGACGTGTTTTGCTTACAACACCCAGTTGTGAGCTTGAGGATGAGCACATGTAATGCTCTCAGCAAGATGTAGAGCAGACACAGATATCTTCTTCCAAAACACTTAAGAAAATTAGCATTAATATTGAAGCTAAAACTGTCTTTCCTTTGATGGCAGAACTACAATTCTACTGTTATCTATGTATGCTTGAGTGACACTGAAAAATAAGTAACATATTGAAAACAGCCTGTTTTAATTGTTAAACTGTTGTCTCCTTGTCCTGTTGCTCCTACAGCTTGGTATATTGTAATTTCTTACCTGAAGACATTGGCACCAATTAGGAAATGGCCAAAGTTGAAAGGTTTGCTTTCCATGTTCCAAGTCTGGAGGAGCTTACTGGCGGTAAGTCATTCATTGTGTAACCTTTCACAAACTTAAAATGTACTCTTCAAACTTAGCTTAAAGCTCTTAGCAAAAGATTTCTACAGCTAATGTGTGCAGAATGTTCCTCAGCACACTATGATGTAAAGGAAAGCACTATTTTTTTATATGCTCTTATTTCCTTAAAGTAAACCATGACTCCTCCCCCAAAGCCCAGTTATATTTAAGCACACAAGCAGGCTCTCACACGCTTTAAATCTTCTGCATTTGCAGATTTGTGCATGGGTTGTGAAAGTTTGACAATTACAGACCAAACTTACTTATGCTTACTGAGTCATCTGTTCTCTACCCTCCAGTATTTCTTTCTTTTTCCAAGACTAAAACCACAGCTGACAAGATGCATGGCAGGTCCTCTTTCTTTACCCTACTTACCTCCTCTTTTGGCCATTGCCTTAGAACTAGGCCACAGAAAACATTTTATTTAGTTTCTTTCAAAAGCCTTCACAAAATGTGCCTAGAATAGCAGTTGAGGTTGGAAGGGACCTCTGGAGGTAATTTGGTCTAATCCATGAGCTCATGAGCATCTTTCCTTGCCCTAGTAGAATACATGATTCCTTCTGGCAGTCTGTCTTCTGCAGCAGATATACTAAAGGTTTAGTTTTTTACTTCGAGAGTTCCTCAAGTTCAGTCTGTCATTCCCCCTTATCTGCCAATTTGACATTTCCATTATTTGAGAAGTGTGGTCCCAGCAGTGGTTCTCAGCACTTTTCTCGCTCAGAGCTTTTAGGCTGGGGCAATAAGCCCGGGCTGATATAGACCTGTGGGCTCAGCAGAGAACAGTGTGTACTTGCAGCAAAACAGCCTAAAACAGTAGCAGAATTTTCTGTTAGATTCTGATTTGGTTTTTTTTTTTTTTCTCCCCTGGTCTGTCTTGAGGATCTCTCATAAGCTTTGAATTTTTTTGCTGTCCAGCTCTTGAGTATAATTTGAGGAATGCCTTTTTCTTAGCCTATTCCACTTAGCAGAACATACTGAGATGTATTTAGAAACCTGACATATGTTTTCTAATGATCCTTATGATCAGCAGCCTTGTAAATCTGCTCCCAAGAAGAACGATACAGCTGAAATCCTAATTGGAGGAAGCAAAAGCACAGGAAAGTCTTTTGAATAAATAAGGAACTGTCTGATTTGAGATCAGACTGGATTTTCTGCTCCTTAGTTTGTGATTTCTGTCAAAGCAGACACTCAGGCATTAAAAGAATTTGGATGTTTTAACAGATTTGAAGCAGTGTATGTGGAGGCAGTCCACACTCAAGGTTTGGAATTGTTTCCAAACAGCACACTTGTCTAAGTCAGAATCCTCATTGTTGCTTGAGTGACTTTGTATGTTCTAAGACTAAAAACATTGATATGAAGCCAAAAAAACAAAGGTTCATTATCATAACCACCTCTCACGATCAGATATTAGGATACGTGGCAATTTTTAGGAAAGGTTTAAAGGTGGTCCCCAAAATGGTGAAATTAAGATGCAAACGAGGTCAGATGCCACATGCATGATGAAGTTTTATTAGAGTAGCATAGCAAAGTTTCTAAAGCAGACAGGACAGGGATAAAAATAGAAACAGGAAAGAAAGGAGAAAGCAGAGGACAGCAAGCAATAGAATAGTCACCACCACGGTCCAGACGACGCCGTCAGTGGGGCAGAGAGCTTCTTTTCTTTTCCAGGAAAATGCTTCTCTTTTTTTCCCCACAGTGTCTCAGATTTTTTATACAGCTCTTGCCCACTACACCCCCACTTCTCTCCCTGTGCAGATGAGAAATTTCCCTCTACCTTCTCTGTACTCCTCCAAGAGATAAGGGAGAGGGGTATAGTGTATGTAACACAGTCCTTTGTTTTGCTAATTGGTGAGATCAGCCATTGTAAATTGGGAGATTAAGCAGCAGACACCTCAGGCTAATTTATTGCAGGAGGACCAGTAGTCTTCATGAAATATCGAGGACACTCCCAGCGCCAGCTGCAGACCTCCCCCATCTCCAATCTCAGCACACATCTTGGCGGGGTGGGGGTTTCAAGACAAACAACAGATGTCCTGACTGTCTCAACTTCTTGGATTGTTTGATGCAAACACTATTATCTCCTGCATGTCACACCATTCATTAGCTGTCTTGTACTGACAGGAGCACTTGCCAGAAAATCTCCACATGAACATAAACATGACAGGCAGTATCCTGTCACAGCAGAAGTTTCCAGACAGCAGAGACAGTTTGAGATTATAATGAACCTGTTGCAAACAGTTGAATTAATATATTTAAAGACTTGTCAGTCACTTAAGCTAAAATTTACTGCCTCCTTTGCTCTCATGTGATTGTGACTGTGATAGCAACTGCTCCTGTGAAACAAAACCACTACTGAATGTGGCTTAAGCTTACCCATGTTACTTCATGTTTTGCTGTTCCTAGTGCTCCTAGGAGCAGTTAGCTACTGTGTTCCAGTTAAAAGGGTTTTTAATTCTTAAAATTAATGTGGTAGCTGACAATTATCTGAACAAGATTTTGCCCTTCGCTGAAGCTCTGACTCGGGAAACAGTGGCCTACAGAACAGTAACAGTTAAACCAGTGGAGTTCCTTAGGGTAAGCTAAGTCCTTTAATATATCTTGCTGAAGTAATTAATTGTTGTTAATAACTTTTAAAGCTCTGGGTAATTTTTTTCTACTGTCAATAACTTTGCCATTGTTCTTTATTCTAGTTTTGCAGAAAGGGCTTAAAGAAAACTTTGCTGATGCTCAAGTCTCTGTTGTAGACTGTCCTGATCTGACAAAAGAGCCATTCAACTTCCCTGCTAAAGGTAACCTAGCATTCCCATCTTCTGCTTCATCTTCTCCATTACTTTCTACCTGATACTACTTGGTTGTCATCTTCTAAAGATGTTGGAAGAGCTTAAGTTGTTTTTTAGGTAAAGAATAAGCATTAAGAGCTACATTTTGTCTGGATTTGCTTCCTAGTTGATGTATGAACAAAAGGTATCACCAAGTACTTGTCTGTGTTTTTTAACTTAAGCTATGATTGCAACATCCACTTACTTCATAAGCTTTATGTTTAGTGTACTGGAAAATGTTTTGAAATTAAATTATCTTCCATATGGAGAAATGTTCTAGATCCATGCCAGTCACTATCTGAATCTAAAGAGCTGCACTTCTACTGATTTTTAAATTGCTGCCATTTGTGTGTGTTGGTGAAATGAAACTGATTCTGGGTGAGATTAATCTACTTTGACATTAGCTGTCTGGAAGACAAGACATGTCATCTGTGCTACTTACCTGAGTTCTCTCTGTCATCAATGTAGTGAAAGAAACACCTCTAGAGGGTGATTCATCCCTCTTTAAAATACATGTCCAAAGAAGGATGTCACAGATTCACAGATATTAGGGGTTGGAAGGGACCTAGAAGATCATCTAGTCCAACCCCCCTGCCTGAGCAGGA
>JAOEGS010012244.1:0-21004 GCA_025447755.1 Corythornis vintsioides | reverse complement strand
TAACATACATATATCATATATAACATGTATATTAATATATGTATGTTTTATATATAACAAATATATTAATATATGTAAATAAATACATATATAAATTTTTAGAAAACCCATTTTTAACTAGAAAGGAAGAGAAACAAATTAAAAGGGAACAACTGATTAGATTTAAAATACAGTTGCTATTCCCCAGCCTCTTGTAGGGGTTTTCCTGACTCATGAGGAAAGAATAAAGCAACTTTATTAACCAAAATATATTACTGATAAATTGCACCAACTTTCCAAAGCATTTCCAGAATGCCTCAAATCATTAGTAGTTTTAATTAATGTTCCCCCTCTAGCAACCTGGCTTGCTTGGAAAAAAACCAACCCTACTCTGTAGTTATGCAACACTTCTTTAAGCCATGGAAACCAGGCAAAATTCTCTTTCTTGGTATCCAAATCCCTATATAAAACAAGGTGATGTTCAGGTAATTCCTGGCAACTGGCCACACAATTTACAATCCCACAGCACTTTGCAAATATAATATTGCAGATATTTACTGCAACCCAGCCAGAGTTTCTTGACTGTTGAATCAGTACCTGCTTCCCACAGTCCCCGTAAGACAACTGCTTTTAATCTTTAGTATTTGCTTTAGATGCTCCCTGACAACCATTTAGAGAAGTGGCATTTTCCCGACAAAATGAATCATTTGCCTTCTATCACCAAGTTGCAGATGTTTGTTATAGAAATATAAAGGCTATAACATGCCCTAGGAAGTCTCTTTCTTTGCTTTGAAATTACAGGGAGCAGATATGCTCAATTTGAAAATCCTGGGATTAAAAAAAAACAAAACCAAATTTTAAATATTAAAAGTGACACTGTTTCCAGAAGCATTGGCTCATAATGGGAACAACACATTGTGACAAGAGGATTGCAAGAGGAAAAATACAGCACTGAATTGCACAACTCCTTTCTAAGTCAAAGTACTGACCCTGCTGAGAAAACATTCTTGTCCCCCTCCCCCTGATTTAATAATAAATCTCATGTGACTTTGCCTCGGTGAGGAATGGTACAGAAACAAAACCAAAACACTGTCTTGATGTCTTAGCATTAAACAACTCATTTAAGAAACTCCCTTCTCTTTTATTGTTACATAAATTTCTATTTTCAGCCTGAATGAAGGGGGAAAAAAAAATAACAACAATTCTCAGACCAAGAATCCATCAGAGATCTAAAAGCATACAGGAAAAAGCCTTTTAAAGAAAAAACAGACTTTGATTTCCAGCACTATTTTCCATTTTCTACCACCTTTACTTGGTACAAAGGCCAGTGCTAAACTCCTCCTCAACCCAAAGCATCTGTAACAGTCTCATCCTCCTCAGACTCCTTGTGTCCTTTCACAGTATTTCACTGCTGGCTTCAAGCCTTGACCTTCTCAAGGCTATCCCTTCCCATTGCTGTTTTATTTTGGGCATCCCTCCCTTCCCAGAAATGAGTCTGCCTCCAACATCCACCGAGCTTCAGCTGTGGACGTCCTGCTTTTCCCCTCCTCATCCTGTTCCTTGATCTGAGCAAACTCCATCATCTTTATGCTGACAGCCCCAACTCTGTGTTTCTCCAAGATAAAACTAATTTTAAATTTTGCAGAGGTACAGAACATGCATTCAATAAGAACACAGCAGAACTCTCACTTCATTCTCCATCCTCCCCTGAGACTTCAGCAGACTCCAATTCCTCCTTTCAGCAGATAATGCTATCAGGCCACTGCTTCAGAGGAGCAGCATCAGCAATTTGTCTCTCACCCTTCCTGGCTCTTTTGGGCTAGAGAGAACTTGTACTACTTATACCCTGGAGAAAAAAAACCAAACAACAAAACCTACCAAAAAAACTACAGAAAAAAAACCAACCCACAAACACCACCCAAACCCAAAACAAAACACAAAGCTAATGAGGAGCACAAATCTTTCTTAAAACCTTTAATTTATCTACATGTTTTCCCAGTGGTCCCCCATGAACCTTTACCAACTACCACTACTCAGCTACTTTTGTTTTTCTCTTGTTGTTTTCATCACTTTTCTCTTTAAGGTCCTGCATTTAACTGTTTTTTTGTTGAACTAGGTACAACTCGGGACTTTTTTTTTTCCCCCAAATACACAATTACAATTGCTCACTTCCATTTTCTATCTGCCAAAAACACCCAATACCATTTGCCTGCTTGTGGTATTTGCCTTCAAGCTTTCTGGCTTTTATAGACAGCATTATTCCTACATATGTAATCTTTTTTCCCTTAACAAAAAATCCCACACCACTGACTCTTTGCTATAATACCACAAATCATTATTATTAGTCAACAGCAAAAAATGTCCACCAAGTGACAAATGCACTTCTAAGGACGTTATTTAGCTGAAAAAAAACAGTTGCTTTAGAGTGATTTCCTACTACTGACATACTTCATCTGCAAGCTGAAATATAGTGACCTTTCCATATGGCACTTGCAACATATGGAAAAAAAATACAGATGTACAAATGTTTTGTATAAACCAGAAAAACTGCAAAGCATCCCTCGGTGCCAATTTATCTCCTTTGTAGGGATACCATCATTTAAAAAAAATCAGAAGTTCCCAGGTTTGCCTTTCATTTGAGTTTTGACTAACTTTCCTGAAGTACTTTTTCAGCATGTTGTTTTTGAAAGAATGGACTGTACAGGTCCTCAGTAGCAATCAAGAAGCTCTTTTATAAAGGAAAATCCCAGTTGTCACCATCTATCAGACAATCAAACATGCCCCTGTGCAGGCATGGACACTCTTCTCAGAACAGACCTCCTGATGACTCAGCTACTGCTTTCAGAAAAAATACTTCTTTTCCTTCAAAATTCTTCAGAAAGTTGTTTTGGCTTTTTACTAATAGTACCAAAATATTTCAAATGACATGAATAACTATAGCAGCTGTTTAACCAAAATATATCATAACAGCAATGCAGTCATAGGAAGAATAATCTTTTTATTTTCCATTAAAATAAGAAAGGCTCAATATCATAAAATTGGACCTATATGGAGAAATAGCAGGATGAAGTTTACCAATACATCCTAAAATCTAAAAAAGCAGAACTGATCTAAAAAAATACCCCAAACTTCTCAGACTCTTCTACTTGATCCTCTGCATTCAACAGCCCAACACAGAGATGTGTGTAGCCAGACACTTTCTGATACACTAGCACACAGAAGCAGATTTACAGACCTAAAAACATTAATTTACTCTTTTCATGGAGGCAAAGTAAAAAGCAAGTGTCTTCCCAAGGTGCCAAATTCCCATTCTGCCATCAGGAAATGGCCATCCCACATACTGGGTGTCCTCCATGGCTGCAAGTCCACACCCAGAGACAACTTGTCTCCAGCAAGGGATAGTTTGGTGGTCTCCAAACAGCTGTCCCTGACAGGTTCCAGCTAGATGAAGCAAATCTCTATGAGCCTCTACCACAGTAATCACAACATGCTTCTCCCATCGACCATATTTCCAAGGTGGCCAAGTTGAATGTGTCAGAGGGATGTAAAAAACTCCTGTTCAGGTGTTTGTTTTTCAACAAGATCAAAGCTTTCCTTGCAGTATGTTCTCCAGTTGGAAAAAAAAAAGAAACAAAAAGGCATTGGTGGCAACACAAGCAGGTGGTGTCAGGGGGATGTAATCCAAGCACAGAGGCTGTTGGGAATGTCAATCCAATGGGCTCCACCTGCTCAAGATGATGTACCAGTGCATGGAAAGAACCACTAGGACTTTAGGAGCATGTAAAAACAGAGCACTAGCCCTGGCCATGCTGCAGCACAGATGTTTCATAGGAACCCTGCTCCATCAGGAAAAGAAGGGTTAAAGAAATGTAAACTCTGCAGAAGGCTGATGTGCAGGTTGCAGGTACTGTGTCCTTCCATCTTCTATTACAGCAGCATCACTCTATGGTTTATAGCTGACTTTTTCTTTCTTACATCCATCTACCTATTAAATAAAAGACTTCCTCAGCAGCAGCAGCAGCCTCAAGCTGTAACTAGTCGTGTGCATTATCCCCTTCTCCTCTTCAGATGTTAAAACTGAGTTAATCTCTCAGCAGAAATGCATGGATTGCTGTCCCTGCAACGTGCAGCACATCCCACACAAGCCTTGTGGATGCTCCACGATCACCCAGCAGAGGAAAGGAAGCACTGCAGGGTAACGAGAACTGCAGGCGTGTGTGGGCCAGAAGAAATACTCCTTACTCATAACCTCAGAATCTCTGACATAAAAAAAACCTAATTATGTCCCATTTTCTCATGTCCTCAATCAGGGCACTTCATTGGTTGCTTACCCCCAGTCCTGTTCGAAAGGTTGATCCATCCTTTCCCCAGCTGCTCCCCCAGACAGACACTGCCCCATACTAAATTCAGCAAGTCTAGATGTGCTGCATCCCAGCATCTGATCTATTCCACTCCAATCCAGCTCCCACCTGGCTGGCCCAAAGTCCTGTGACACAAGCCAGCTGGGTATGGCAACCTGAGGCTCAGCTGGGAGCTGAGACACTGCCAACATTTCCTTGAATCCACTCTCTTACTACCCTCTCCCATACCCACAGGGACTGTGAAATCACTATTAATTATGCCCCTTTGCCTTATCTTGAAAGAGCATTAACTGGGATGGGCTAAAAACAGAAGAAAAAAAAAAGAAAAAGGAAAAAAAAAAGGAGGGGAGCTGAAAATTTTGCTTCCTGGATAACTCCTCTTAGAAAAAAACCAACTCTGTTCTGATTTTCTCCACTATTTTTTTTCCTCTTTCTTTCCTTTCTTCTTCAACTTCTCTTCTGCATCTTCTTTTTTGTTTCTCTCTGCAAGAAGAGGAATCAGGTTAGGAATAAGGAACGGGGAAGAAGGCTGATCTAAATTGCTTCACATCTTCAAAAATGTGGAGAGAAAATGATGGGGCGTGGGAAGGGAATGGAGCCCTGTGGGTTTTCTTTTCCAGAGATGACTTTCTTTTTCCTTCTGGCTCATGATTGAAGGAGATATGAGAGAGCAAGAACTGCTGGAGATTTTGGCAAATATTGAGAAAGGAGAAACATGCAACTACAATTATTTGTAGAATAAGAAGCAAATGCTAAAGAAAAAAATTAATTCCACAGTATGGTCTCTTTCCAGAGGGAAAAAGCTTTATTCAGTCTCAGTCAAGTGTCTTTATTTTTCACATTAATTCAAGTGTGGTTTTCATATAAAATTCACAAATACGTACATCAAATACAGCAGTGCAAACCAGTTCAGATCTATCTGGAAACATTCTTTTATTGTAAGAGGGAAGACAGGTGGTGAAGGATGACAAGGAATGAGAAATAAATAAAAGCACAATCTTAATATTGCAACTAACATTAAAATGTTCCTGTCTGCAAATTCTGAGGCATCAAGACACACTTTTTGTTTACACTGATTTTTGCAAAGACATTAATATAAATGAAGACCTCAGTATCCTGCACTGTTTTCTGGAGCAAGGCTAACTTTTGGTTCAGAAGAAAAGACACTTGCAATAAAAACAGGGCACACAAACACACCTGGGCTCTGAACCCCAGGTTTTGCTCCTGCAGCATGTTAAGCCATTTTCCAGGTACCCAAGCAGCAGGCACCATGCTAGAGCTGCCAACAGAGATCCTCATTCCTCCCTAAAATGTCAACTCTTCCCTCATCACCCTTGCAAAAACAACATGGGAATGAGAATTGTTAAGCTACCAACGCTGGATGCAAACCAGAAAGTGAATATTTCTTGGCACATAAGCCATTGTTGGGGTATCCTTTTGTGAGTTTTTTTTCTCCTTACTTGTGACCTCTGGGAAGGAAGGACGTGTTCAAAACCTCAGTCACTGTTCATGTGCAGAAGTAATACCATTCATACAATGAACTTAACACAAGCACCTGGTTATTTGTCTTTACCAACCAAATGCATCAGTTAAAATATTGTGTTTGTTTTTAACTCATTTAAATTGTAGCCAACTTTCACCACAATAGGAAGAACAAGGTTTGCATTTAGTGACATTTTTAAAAGACACAAGAAATAACATCAAGTAGCTATTTCTGCCTCCTGACAGGCCTGTTGCAGTATTTTAAAACAGCTTTCTAAAATAAACCAACTTTTTTCCTGCACAGATTTGACATCAGGGAACCAAATCCTACCCTTATAAGGTTACAACTAAACAAAAGTCCTCAAAAAAGTAAAAAATGGGGCCATTTTTTAACTCAAGAAACAGGAACACTAAGATATAATGAAGTTTAAAATCCATCTCTTCAGAAGTAGCAATATCAGATGCTTAAGAAAATAATCACCCTCTAGTCCTTCATCTCAAATCACTCCTCTCCATCTACTAAAACCTACTAAAACTAAACCCTATCTACTAAAACCTACTATTAGAGCTACAGAGCTAAAGCTGAGATTTTATAAATATAGGTAATATTCAGGTTTTAGCCACCAGAATATAAGATATATCTGTGTGTATAGCCAGCAGTATACAGACAGACAGGATTACTTTTATTATTAAAACAATTCAAACTTTTATGGCAAGGCCAGAAACTAGTTAAACAGCTTAGGCCACAAGCAGCTATATTGAATCTGCACTAAAACACAATATACATAAAGGAAAAACATTCTTGGTGTTAAACAATCAAGAAACATCTTAAGAACAACGGGCTCTAAAATAGCTCACAAGGATCTAAAGTAATGTCTGGGCTAAGCTAACACAGAAATCAAACCATTTGAAAAGAAAATCAATATTAGGATTCATGTTCCAGCTGTCATCAAAGCAGGACAAAATGTAGGGAAAAATACATTGAAAAAAATAATAATTAAAAAAAAAGGCACCAAGGTTTTATTTTATATTTTATCAAATAGTTGCTGTGGAGCTTATTCTATTTAAGGAGTTGCACAAGAAAGAAACTGCTCCTAAAGTGAGTCCATCCTAACCCAGGGTTGACTGCAGCACCAACAGCCATTTCCTTTGGCTTTTTATGAAAAGCAAATATTACCCAAATACCAAGAAACAAAGGATGCAGCTATGGTGGCTCGTACAGCACGTTGCATTTCTGATGTCTGCAGTATGCAAAGTCTGTGTAAGTAAACTTCAAAGGATACTGAGAGAATAAGTTATTTTCATCCTCTTTTTCATTATCCGACACTACGAGTTGGATTGTATGTAAGATTTAACTGTAGTAGATACAAAAGCAGAGGCACAACAGTGAGCACTTCATTAATTAAAAGCCAGAAAAGGAAGTTTGCTAAACGAAGCAAATGTTCTTATCACTCCTATCTATATTCATTAAAACTGACAGGAAACCAAATATCACCATCTGTCTACTTGCAATAAAGACACTAAAAACAGCTCTGGGGTAGAAGAATAATATAAAGTATAAAACTGCACTTTTTCAAGTTTCAGTTTTAAACGGACAAGAGGGAAGCTGATGGCAGACAGGGGAGAATAAAGGATGACAAGTACATAAGACTGGAACAGAAATTACATGTTTTGGAATGGAAACTAAAGCCCCTTTGAAACCTCCCAGAAGAACGACAAACCTCATGTTTGCTCTCCAGTTCTCATTTCAGATCAATGGGTCCACAAAAAGCCACGTATTGCAACAGCAGCTCATTTGCTTATTTTTAAATCACTGCTACCAAAAACATTCAGAAAATTATATTATGCTACATAAACTGCAAAGTTTGAAAGCTCAAGTCAGTCCCAGGAAACATTTTTGTGGCTCTGTTGTGGACTGATGCGCTGTCTTTATATTTACAAGAGTTAATTTTTATTATCATTATCCCTATAGTTGGATTTGCTTGCAAGTCAGCAGCTTGCTATAGAAGTTGAATATGATTTGAGGAAAGAAAGAGGATCACAGAGGTACAAACTTAGCTCTGAATAAAACACATCTCACACCAGCGGTTGGGGAGGTCAACCAGAGGTCACCGATTTAAGGTGGTTTCCACGAGTTGTACAATTCCTACCTTTTAGCAATCACCCTTCTCTGCACTGCAGGAGAGAGGAAAGAAAAAACAAATAGATGGTAATAATATCTTTAATGACAGAAATGAAAATAAACTACTGCTCACATTTTCCAACAGCACGGCTCCGTGTTGTTCATTCCGCACCATACCCCAGCTGCGTTTTGCACAGCAGTGAAAAGCACTTCCAGTTCCTCACCATGCTGCATCACATATCAGCTCCATAGTCACAGATTTTAAGACAATAAGGTTAAAGGAATTGAAGGCTTGAGATACAGGGAACAAGAAAATGCACTGTCAGCACAGCCACCGTTGTACCCAGGAGGAGCACAGAGGACGCGGGCAGGTTTCTGTGTTACCTGCAGGAACCATACCCAGGGTTAGAAAAGGAGGAGCAACAGAGTTAAGACCAAATCGAAGCCCTATTGATTTTTATTAAGTTCCTCCAGAATGCTGCTTGGGTTGTTGGTTTTTTTTCTAGTTTAATTTGCTTTCCTAAGAACAATAATTCATACATCTAAATAGGCTCTCATTAATATTCTATGAGAATGCTTTTTTAGACTCAGTACTATTACAGCACAGCTATTATTATTATTATTCTGTTAATACTTCAACAATACTAACAGACCCATTAACAGCTCAGCATAACTATGAGAGGCACTCAAGAAACAGAAGTGTAGGACTATTTCTGTTTACTAAAGAAACCACAAAAAAATTACAAAAGGTAATAAAAGTCTGAGTGTAAAAAGTTACTCTAAACCCATGTGCAAATCTACCATCAGATTCCTCTTCCATTCTGAGGAATATTTTGAACAATTCAAGTCAATATGTGAGGATATATTTTAAGTTAAGGTTGAAAATCAAGGGTAAATTCCCTTTTATGCTAAATATGTAACAGAGACACAGCACATCCATGATCTGTCCATGCCAATGAAATCATTGGGATGTTTAGAAAGGGCTTCAGAAAGCTGGTAGGCAAATGCAGAGATATCTATCAGAAGAGAAAATATGAAACCTCCCATAAAAAAATTCAGAGTGTGTTTTAAAGATGCATCAAGACTGAAGCTGGAGAATATCTGTTTATTCTAAGGTTGTCAGCTGATATATTAAAAAAAAAAAAAATCAAAAGAAACGTTGTGATGGGGGGAACAAAATACTGACTCCTTAGCTTAGCTTTATAAAACTTCTAATAAAAAAGCTGCACACTTAAAGTAACAAGCATATGCCATGTAGCTGTATTTAAGAAATAAAAAGGATATATATACCTTGTTAGAGCTCCTACTTTCCTGTTGAGAGTAGAAACTGTGGGAGTTGCATTTCATTTTATTTACTATTAGGACATGCACATGGGTTCTCCAGGAGCACAGACAATCACTGGAAAAGGCAAAGTTCTTTGGCAGAGAGGTTCAGTCCTGTACTCCTGCCACAGCAACAACTGGGTGTAAAATCCAAGCAACTTGCACAGCAGGGACATGAGAAAACCAGACCCAGATTCCAGGCTCCCTGAATTTGAGAGTGCCAGGCTGGGAAAAGCCTTCTGGGGAATTGACAAAGCATCAGTTTCCTACAATCCTCTTAAAAAGGTAAATGCATCTCAATCCTGAAATGCATGGCTTTTCCTAGGCCCTCCCGTTCCTACAGTGAGAGACTGTTTCTGATTTTTTTCCCTTTAATTACATGAAACTTTGTTATGTTATGAATATATAACACTATCAATGTTGTTTATAAGATGTTTACGTATACATAAATCAAAATATTGATTTAATAATGAGCAGAGCCTATTGTTCCATTGCCTGGTCTTTACCCACAGATGAAAATCTCCTTTCTATAAGGTCGTCCTTATACACTTTTTTTCCTGGTTGTACAAAAGGCCTCTGCTCACAGGATTATGTATGCTGTGTTTAAACTCAAGATAGTTTTTTGCCCTTTTGTACTCAAATGCATCATCTTCCCTTCATCCTGATACATACAATAAAAGCTGTGTTTCTCAGGTTTGCTACTAGCTTGCAGTATGACTTATTTTGGTGAGCAGATCTCTCTAACACCTCCTCATCCACTCTAACACCTCCTCATCAGTATTATTCTTGAATTCACTTTAGACACTCAGTTTTCCATACAACTTTGTAAAAGCTCCCTGAAAATCTACTTTTAAGATGTGAATGCTGCAGTGACACTATCCTAGTCATGCCTAACAGCCTTCATGGCTGTTATTTCAAGTACCACACCATTACAGCTGGATGCCAGTAATGGAAGGCTCATCATTGCTTTGCTCTACAGCATTAAAAAACCTGACCCAAGAACGAGTCTATTCTAGGTGTACCCTTTAATCCACAAGAAGACAAAATTTATGATTATTATTTACATTGCTTTAAGTATTTTCAAGTTGCTATTTAGTTGGCCTTTGCAGTAATGACTGCAGCAAGCTGGAACAGGTTTCCTATAAAAAAAGAATCCAGGGTAGCACTAAAAATAAAAACTGGATGTCTTGAAACCTGGGAGAAGTGCAGCAATGCTACAAGGGATTCAGTGCAAACCTGCAGAAGATAATCCCTGCACAGCAAGACTTCTTAATTCACTAATTTGAATGGACAGATAGGTACAGACAGAATAATCCAGAGCTGCTACAGGTTTCTTGGACACTCTGATTGGTCCTGTTCCCCTACCCCATCTTTTTCTTTTCTCACACTTCATTCTGCTGCCCTCTGCTAGCTTTCTTGCCTTGAACCAGGCTCAGGACAACTATTTCTCCATGTCCTGGTCATGTCCAACTCTTCCTCATGCCCAAATAATGTCATGTAGGAGAGGGCTGAAAACCCAGCAGAGGAGGGTCTCAGTGAGCTCTGCTGCAGAAATCCACACCTTTTGGACAACAGACCAACCTTTTCCTGACATTTCTTTATACTCTGCAATAATTATAGCCCCTTTTTTTTTTCATTTCCTCTATCTGCCCCATTATTTCCCTCTATTTTATGTACTATCCATTACTTTTTAGAGTTTTTGCCTCTTTTATCCTCTTATCACTATCATGGTCTTTAAGAGAAAGCCAAAGCTGTTAAGTACCACACATCTGTCATTTCAGCATTATGATTAGGAAGCAGATTCTGAAAATCCTGGCACCACCATAAAACTGGTAGACGAAGAAAATTCACCTTAGATTTTATCACTTTATCACTGGTTCCTATGCCCTTCCCTAGATACCTGTCAGTAATCACCATTAGAGAAAGGATACTGAATTAGACAAACTTGATTTAAATTGGAGTGGCTGTTCTGTGCACAGATTTATTGCTACAAGTGTTTTCACCAGACCTAAGAAAAATCATCAAGAAGTAAAAATACAAACTCTTATATTTTACTACAAGTAACAATGCTGTTTGCTAGCCCCTCATTTCATCATCTATGTTCATTAGGTGATGCAAAGAAAGTTAATTCTGGTAACAATTGACACATACATAAAGTACTTTGATAACATTAAGTGTAGGAAATTCAGCACAAAGTCTTTTTCACCCACTGAGAAATACAGGTGAAAAGGCTTTTGACATGATTTCATGAGGAACATCACCCTTATTAGCATAAGAAAGAAAAATGATTTGTCAGGAAAGATCCACCACTTCAGACCTACCAGGTTGTTTTCCAATGTCATTTTCCCAGGGATGCTGAGAACTGTTAGGGTTTGTGGTTTGGGTGGGGTTGGGGAGAAAGTTGTTGATGTTTTGGGAAAACCTACCAGAGTTTGCTTTGCTTGCTTGGTCCTGATCCTCAGCTAGAGCAAAGAGTGACTGCTGAAGGACCTAGCTTCAAACACCAGCTGCGGGTGAAACTGTCTTTACCTGATGCACTAAATATGAATTTAAAAGCTTTTTAAAAAGAAGTTAAAAACCAACATATCTATTTATAAAATACAAATTTTAAAGAGGATTCCACGGAGACAGCAGAAGGTTTCCTCAAGGGCAAAATTCAAGTCCTGTTGGCCAAATCCTTCCACCATATACCCAGCTTTGGGTTCGAGGTTCAGCTAGCTCCCCAGACTAGTTCTGCCAAAGCAGCAGCCAGCCCAGCACCAGCCCAGCACCAGTCCAGCACCAGCAGCCAGCCACTGCACTTGCTTTGCACTAAGGAACACAGAGTCACAAACGTCTGGGGGCTCTAGCACACGAACAATAACTCAGTAATCACATTTCCTTCTCTGTATCATAAAATAAACACAGTCTCTGAGATAGGCTCTTTGGATTTATGTCCTTTTGAAAGAATTTAGTAACTGAAGAGGGAAAAAAAAAAAAAAAAGAGCCATAAGTAAAAGTGCACGGGTTCAAAATGTGCAGTAAATACTTCTGAAAGCAATGTTCTCATCTGGGAGTATTGCAGCAGATGTTTATCATGAGCTACTACAACAGTTAATCCAACTCCGAGCCAGATTAACTCTTTGCCATTGGAAACAAGCCTTTTTTTCCATGGGCAGCCTGCAGAAAACAAGGGGATGTGCCAGAACTCCTGACAACAAGCAGTTAATTGAAAGAAGGGGGGTGGGGGAAATAAAATCATAAAGCCCAATCAAATAAACCAGTGTCTGGCCCAAAAGACTTAGATGAACAGGTGTGTATGTGGGTGGGAGTGGGGGAATAATAATAAAAAAATATGAAGAAAAAACATTTAAACAAAGCCTCCACTGACACTGCAGTGGGTACACACAAAATGAGCCAAACAACATTTATGAACAATTCTGAACAATTCAGCAAATAATGTTGTGTTGTTTGTTTTTTTTTTAATTTATTTTTGGAGAAGATAGGAATCACGATTATTGATCTTGGTTTTCAAAGTGTGGCACCAGTGTAGCATAGTGACAACTCAGAGGTTATTCTGTTCATAGATATTCTGAGTAAGAATGAAAATAGGAAGGTACAAAACTACTATTAAAATATGGAACACTCAAATGGCAATTCAACGATTCAAAAAACATCATACTATTTCAAAATACTAAGAATTTTAAAAATCTAGCATAGGTATCCATACATCAAATGGTGAAACCCTACCAGATTATTTTTCTCTCTTTGTTTTTTTAAACTGAGTAGTTTAATGGTGGGATTTTAATGTAACTAGTTACAGTACCTATGTATGTAATCTAGGATTTATTCATTCAATATACAAATGCAAATTACAATTTAAAGCTGAAATCGCCATTCTTAATGGGTTCAAATCAGATCCCCATTTGCAACCTTCCCTGAAGGCAAGTGAAGGGCCAGTAAATCCCTGCCCAGAGCTATTCCTCTATTCTAAATTTCACAGGCATTTAAATCTGGGGAATTCTGGAGCATATCCAGGTCCTGTGAAAAGATCAAGCAATCCATCCCCACCCACCATCCAAAGGAGGTGAAGCAGAAGGGGCAAGGGCACTGTGTTCTCCATGAGTTTGAGCATCACCTACAGCTCCCCCAGCGCTGGGACCAGGCAGGTGGCTGCAGTGGGATCCAAGTAACACTGCTGGGAGCAGAGCTGGTTTGAGGAGCTGCAGCCTTGCACAGCTTGCAAAGCTACACGTCCCTTTCATCTGGGGCACACACCTTCCCCTCCGTATCTCCAGCTGCAGGCACACAAAAATAGGAGGCACACATTCTAGAAACTTTGGTCGAAACTTCCTTCCTGACTGAAGAAAATCTCAGCTTGCTGGTTGGCTGGTTTTTTTTAACCAGAGAGAAAAACAAATGCCAATCTGTCACGTGTAAAGAGGTTTTGTTTATCTAATTGCCAGGCAGAACAATAAATGAATAAAAAGCTGTAGGAAGTCCTTCCGACTCCACAGCATTTCTGCTGGTAATGCAGAACGAGTCTCCTTGGTACTACTCCTCATCAACAAAAGCAATGGCAAACATTAGCAGTCCTTTTATATCTGATGATGTTATTTATTCAAGAAAATGTTTATAAATACTCCTCTTATTCTAAGAAGATCGATGAGCACAAAGCCACACGCTGGCAGGACCTTTACCCAGCCCTTTCATTCCTATGGTAAGGCCAGTGGAACGGCCACCCATTAGTCTTTTGGCTAAAATACAATCCTTTGCAGCTTGTTTTGGTTTTTTTTTCCCCAGGTATCAAATATTTTAAGTGCTCAGAGGAAGGTTTTGTTTCATAATTTTTTAGTATTCCAGAGAAATATACTGACATTACACTCTACAAGTCTTGCCAAGAATGTCTTTTGTGTTCACAGCTTCAGTGTTGATGATAAATTTTGAACATTAACAGTACAAAGTACGATTTAAATCAAAGCCTAAATCATAAATGTAAAAGTAATTTAAACTAGTGAACTGGAAACCTTGATTTAAACAATTTCATTTTGCAAATATAGTTCTCCTAAAGAACTATTTGCTTTCAATGGTTGTTAGTTCTTGCTGAGTAGGTAAATAAACTACATGCATCTATTTATGTGTTTGTGAAGCTTAATACACCCTAGATCTTTTATTTTTTACATTTTATTAAGTAGACAATTTACTAGGCAATTATATTTTTTAACTATGATTCCTAAGTGCTTCAGAAATATTTTATAAGTCCTAAAGTACTTTTTACGATGATGATTTTTCCCATTTTATAGAAGGATAGCCCAAAGAAGAGATAATTAACTAGTTTGGACTCTTTTCTTCACCACATTAAACTAGCTCCGAGGTAATACGATTGATCTCCACTGTAACAACTACCTGTTGCACATCATTTTTCACTCTGACCTGGCCAATCTTAATAATTTGCAAGTACCAGCAAGAGAATAATTGGCAGTAAAGCCTCAGAAGGCTGCTGCAGAAGGCTGGACTAAATATCTGTACAGGGACAAGGAGGTTCTGCTGGATGGTTTCACCAAGATATAACATTTGGCATTATATTTACTTCATCTTCTAAAACTGGGATGTAAAGGTAACACAGCCCAGTCTGCTGCTGTTCTTCATGACACACTTTGCTCTACCCACAGTGTCAATTATTTTGCTGTGAATAACGATGACAAACAAAGCAGTGAGTATTCAGATCCCTGCCACAGCCCAGCCAAATCATCACACCAGACTTTCCAAGCTGTAAAACCTCTCCTTTTAGTGCTCATTTCTTAATATTGTGCCTCTAAACAGGCAGGCTGTCGTGCCAGCAGTGCCTGCTGTCCATGCTGCACAACAATTTGCACATGCTGAGTGTGGCCTATCCCAACACACCAGCCAGGCTGAGACCTTACAGGTTACACAGCTCCTGCCCTGCTGAACTATGCCCAGATCTTTGAGGTTTCCCAGTCAATCTGAGTGATGCATGAAAAGTGGAAGAAGTAGTACAGAGTTATTTTTAAGGTTTTCCACAGTCTCTCATCGTTGTGCCCATTCTTCACAAGCATGAAAAGCTACTTTTGCCCCAAGTTGGCTCACAATGAGAAATTTTATCTTTCCTAAAGCATTTCCTGATCTTTGTCCCCAAGCCATCTCTTACCAAGGAGAAGTACCAATATGTCTCAGGCTACTTGATCCTCCTGTAAACTTGTCCTTGCTGTGATGCTTACAAAATTTTACCAGTTAGACATTAATGACCAGCTTTGCCACGAGGAGCACAAGGCAGAACACCAGGTGCTGGAGGAAAATAAAACAGTAGAAGACACAGTGATCCCCAATGAGACAAATCTGGTATGTGAAACTATTTAAACACCAGCTCTTCCCCTCTACCTGAAGCCCTCATCTCCACTAAGGGGGTGGCCACTAATAGGCCTGTAGAGGAGGAGGGTCTTGAGTAGACAACCCCTTGCTTTGATGATGAAGCCACAACCTGCAAGTTCCAGATGGATTCACCCATCTCATTGCAAGTCAATCCAGAAAATGAGTGCTGTTCTCTCCGAAATAAACTGTAATGGTGTGTCCCAGATCCCAAACCCCACCACACTGGCACAGATTTGTGGAATGGTTCGGGTTGGAAGAGAACTCTAAAGGTCATCTAGTCTGACCTCCTTACAGTGAGCAGGGACATCTGCAACTAGATCAGAGCCCCACCAATCCTGACCTTGAATGTCACCAGGATGGGGCCTCCTGACTGGGCAACCTGTTCCAAAGTTCCACCAACCTCATAGTGAAGAGCTTCTTACTCATGTCTGAGCTAAACCTCCCCTTCTCTAGTTGAAAACCACTGACCTTGTCCTACTGCTCCATGCCCTTGTAAACAGTCCATCTTCTGCTAGGTGCCCTTCAGGGACTGGAAGACCAGCATGAGGTCTCCTGGGACCCTTCCTGCCACACGTGCCACCTTTCTTACCTACACACGAGCTCAGGAACGAGGGGTATGAGGGGAGCAGAACGAGCCAGCTACGGGGAGGTGACCCTGCTGCTCCTCAGCAAGTCGCCCTCCTCAGACAAACCGAAAGCAGCTCTGCACTTCAGCCACGTGTTTGCTGTGGGTGTCCCAACAACACCTATGGAGGGAAGCAGCTCCCTGCCCTGCCTGCTGCCCCTGCCACGCTGACACAGGGGATGCTGCTGGCCTGCCAAGCACGCACGGGACTGCCGGCCCCGAAAGGCAGGTGTTGTGTAAATTCATATTTCAGCAGCACAGTTAATTGTGACAAGAGAGCTATAAAAATCCTTGTACCGTTTAAATTATTTCTCCACTTAGAGCAACTCTAGCAGCAGAAAACATTCCACGTTGCACTCTGCATTGAACTGGCAGCGCTCGGAGATAACATCACAGCTCTATTAAACAACAGAAAAATCACAGATCTCTAAAAACTACAAACTAACTTGGTTTTTTGCTGTCATTCAACACGATCATTTAAAAACAAACAAGCCTTGCAATCATCATTAAAAGTTTTCCAATCTAACACTGCATGTGTTTACATATGAAAATGATACTTCTGAAATAAACATTTCTTCAATCAGGGAAAAAGTGCTGCTGGAAGTTGCCTTGCTATTAGACAGAACCTGCCACCTTAAAAAGTCAGCAATCTCTCATGCTTTACCAAGGAAATATTTTCTTTCCACCCAACAAGGTCACGATAAAGGGGAAAAAAGAAAACCCAGCAACAAAACAACTGAACGATGCCTGCTGCAACACTGAGCCTCTGATTCAGACTCATTAGTAGGTAAAAGGTAATTCAGAGACTATTTTAAAATAAACTCATGATTTATGCATTTACTGATGCAGATCCTTCAGTAATCTACGTACAGCAGATTCATTGCATCCATATGAACCTTCTAGTGTATACTGGAGTCTGAATTGTTATGCAACTCATATCATTAGGGAAAAAAAAAAAGAAAAAAAAAAACAACTGAGTTTTACCTTTTCTAGACTGATTCGTTTGGGGGTTTCTTTTATGTGTGGTTATTTAGGAAAAAAAATATTTATGATTGTTTATGCATCTATAATCAGAAAACATTTCTTTTTAAGACCAAGCATCTCCTTTAGGTAATAGCCTACACTTACTAACACTTACTAATTTAAGCACAAGAGGAAGAAACAAGGTTTTCTGCAGCTCTGTGAGGCTACTACATGGCACCAGCCAGGCAATCCAGCACTGGGGGAAAGGGAAAGAAAAGGCTTCATCTGCTCTCCCTCACCTGTCTGGGTGAGAAAACAAGCAGGAGGCGTAATTCCGTTCTGCAGCACTCACGTCATCTTTCATATTTCTGTTACCACCACACGCAGGCAACGCCTGCCAGCCCAGCCAGCCTGCACTTTGTTTACATGCTATTAGCAATCACAATTGGCTTTTTCAGCCAAAGAAGTCTCAGCAGGTTATCACCTTGGCATGGACATTATTTTGCCTGCTTTCTCAGCACACTCTGAGAAGTTATATCAAGATAGAAATGATGCATTCCATTACATAATCAAATCAAAAGGTAACTAAATGTATACATGGCTACTTCTACTTTTAAACAACAGTTACTCAACTGTAGCTGGCTTCATTTTAACAGTGCCTATGACTTCTACAAATAAACAGCACTTATTTCATAGTATATATATATATATATATATATATATATATGCAGCTATCTGCATTTCTCACACACCCATGTATTAAGAATCCTTTTAACATAATACACTGTTAAATTCAATGCAAACTCCCCAGATAGCTGTCATTTCAGGTGGTCTGTGATCTGAGGAGCTAATGACAAAGCTGCAGGTATGCAGGTTTCTGCCAGGAGCTGCCAAATCACTGGTGGTGCAACAGGTGCCGTTTGCACTCATCACTGTTTTTCACACAAGGGTCATGACACTGGCAGGGTCCCTTCTCTGCACTCAGCCTGCCAGGGCACCCATGGGTGCTTGGGTGAGAGGCAAAGCTCCAGGTACCTGCAGCAGTGAAGCTCCTTCAGCCACTTCCCTGCCCCAGAGCTGCTCCTGCTCAGCGGGGCCAGACTGAAATTCTTTCTCACTCTCCAGAAAAACCTTTACTGCTTCCTATGGTTCAGGCTAAAAACAAACAAAAAAAAACCCAAACCTGAAGTTTTCAGGCCTAGCAACAGACCGGGAGTCACAAGCATCCTCCTACCTCCAAGATGCACAACAGAGGGTTAACAGCATCACGAGCAAACTGAGGTGCAAGATCTCACTGCCATCACCGACAGCACCACTGATTTCAACCCAAATTTCTACAGAAAGCATCTTAAAGGTTCAGCAGCAATTTTATTCAGAAGAAAACAGTCACACACTGATTTTTAACAAGCTCAAAACAGGTATTTCCACCTAAAATTCCCACTGTTCACTCACATCACAGAAATGATGGTGCAAACGTGTTATAATACCAAGTAGCACCCCCAGCTGAGGATGCTACAAAACACATTTACATGTCCAGCTAGCTACAAGGTGGCCCCTAAAGCAGCCCAGTCCTAACTGGAACACTGCTCAGAGAAAATGCCACACAGAAAAGTTGCAAAACACATCAGAAGATTTTTCTGTCTTAAGACATATCCAAATCAGAAATAACTTTTGTCACAAAACCCGTTAGGAAACCCAGAAGTTAAAAAGCTAGATGTGGTTTTAAGATGAGATGAAATACAAGAGAATTAATGTAATAAATAGAGTTGACTGCAAAATGCCTTATGGAAAAAATAGGAGATTAGACAGGTTGTATTATCATATTATATATCATTATTAGATACGCTACAAAATATAGAGGCAAATTTGTCCTTGAACCATGTAACACATTTACAAAACAAGATAAAAATGGAGGATATTTAGATTCATATTTTAAACCACACAAAACACGTTCAGGTAACAACAAACAATCACGTCCATTTCCACCCAGCTATAACCTCCGACTGAAGGGGAAACCAGAATATTCAGCAAATCCACAGAAGTAACTTCTGGGAAGGATCCAGGATTTTCAGCAGGGGTCTACCGACAAGCCGAGCCGATGCTGATGGACTTCCAGCGATTCACCACCCGCAAACCTCAATCTGAAAACTAGAGCCCGCCGCAGCGCAAACTCCGCGTTCACAAAGTTCATTTTAGCCCCTCGCCGCCCAAACCCGCGCAGCAGCAGCGGCAGAGGCTGCACAGCACCCTCAGACCTCCCCGCTCTCCCTGGGCGTTAAACCCCGAGCAGGGCTCCAGCAAACAGCGCTGGGAACCGCGGTCATTTCCAACAACGTCACGGACTCGAGCGGCGCCGCCGGCATCTCGCGTTTTCAGCCGGTCCCGGCGGCGCTGCCTGGGCAAACTTCTGCTGAACGCCGGCCCCGCATCCCCGCACAGGGACGCGCGCACCCAGCCCTTCGCCCACGCACAAAGAGCCGCGGACACCGGAGCCGAGGGGTGCGGCGGCCGGCGGAGATGGGACCCGCAGCTCGCAGCGCGGAGCAGGACGCGGCGCTGCCCGCCCACGGCTGCCCCCGGCCCGGCCCCACCGCCCCGCTGCGCGCTGGCGCAGCCCGGCACCGCGGACACCCCGCCCAACGCCGCAAGAAAATAATAACCGCTTCGCAAATAAAGATGAATCCATCGATTCAGCCTCAGAAGGGTCAGCGGGACGCGAGGGAGGGGGGCTGCCCGCCGCAGCCGGGCTTGGACGCGGAGCCATCCACCCACCTTGCATCCCTGCCGCCGGCTCCCCACCGGAATCCGCCGCTGCCGCCGCCGCTGCCGCTGCCGAAAATACGGGGCAGGCGGGAGCGACCAATCGGGGCGGAGAGTCGCCCTCCGGCAGCCAATGGCGAGCGCCCGCCAGCGGCCCCCGCCCCGCACAGCGCGCAGCGGGGGAGGGCAGCGGAGCGGCGCGGAGCCGAGCGCACCGGCGCGGAGAGGCAGCGACCTGCGCGCCGGGAACAGGTCGGAACCCGGCCCAGCCCTGCGCTCTTCTCTCCCAAACCCTTTCTCTTCCTATTTCCCCCCCCTTTCCATCTTTTTTTTTTTTTTTTTCCGCCCTCATTTATTTTTTTTAAGCATGTTTTCCCTACCCCACTCCCTCCGCTTTTTTCCTTCGTTTTTTTTTTCCTCTTTTTACTTTTTTTTTTTTTTAGGGGAGGTGGGGAGATTAAAAATAAAAATAAATTATTTTTACATACCACCCTCCCCCTACTGTACAGACCAATAACTTCCTGTGCAGGGAACAGGACTTGTTCTGCCAACTGTGAAAGGATGCCCCTGATGGGCTAGCAAACCCCAGAGAATAATATTTTAGAGAATCTCAAAAAATGAAGAGACAAAAAAATCCTACAACTACTCCAGCCAAAAGGTGAGATGCAGAAGAGAGTGTCTGTGCAGCCACTACTTTTTCATAACACAAACAGTGCAGGACAAGAAGCAGCTCTGAGAGTGTCAGACCCAGCCTTTAAAAATACCAACATGAAACCAGCAGCTGTTTCAACCACAACAATTCCACATGCAAAGCTGTACACTGTATCAGCACTGCAAAATTACTAGCACAGTCAACTTCCTTATTTATTTCCAATGTTGTTACACTTAAGACCTGTTTTACCTAAAAAATAAAATATTGAATGCACAGTCTTACTTTTTGAAAACTGAAATTAACATTTGTTTATAACAACAACAATAATAATAATAATAACTGTTTTAAATATAATAATAGAATATAAT